>PVJD01002901.1:0-182331 GCA_004026545.1 Mormoops blainvillei
TAAAAGTGATTCACACTTATTAAAAAAAAACTTCCTTCATGAAATATGTAGAATCACATTGCATTAAATTTTCAACACTCTAATCAGACTGTATATAATTCAAAAATTAAGTCTTAACATGGGGAATTAAAATACTAATTAATGCTTTCCTCCTGTTTTTATAATTGGTGGACCAGAATTAATTCAACTGTAAGACAAATTCCTCATTCAAATGTAGGGCAAAAGTCAGTAGGCTTTACAAATCAAGTTTGTCCAGTAAAAACTGTTCTGATCCTAGTTATGTTTACTAACTGGATCTCTTCTTACCTACAGGGTCCCATCGTCCTCCCCTGTCTCGCTGTGCAATATTACACTCCGAGAAGGACATTCACTACGACTACTCTCCAGCATCCACTAACTTTTCCGTTCCCATCCTTTCTCCCACATTTCCCCTTTCTGACCCTAGTCCCCTGTACCTCTTGGGACTAGCAACACCCATATTCAAGATTGTCTGATTTAAAATAAAAGTCTTCCAAAAAAAAAGTCTTTAAAATAAAAGCTCAAGCAGGAGGAACTATTAAGCACAGCTGTCCTTGCTTTGCCAGGCTTGACTTTGTAACACTACATCAGCTTTGGTGACTCTTTTTCTGTCTTCAACAGCAGGGAAAAAAACCAAAACTATTTTCATGTCGGCTTTTGGGGGCTGAAATCCTTCAAAATAACTAAGAGAAAAAATATCGAAGGCATAAAAACAGTTTTACTAGCACGAACTTCTTAATTAAAATAAAATTTAGACACAGATTGCGTTTCGTGGGCACAGTTTATATGGCACCCACACATGAAACAGACTTATTTTTGCTTCCCATCTATGAGACTTCTTATATTTTAGACGTCACCTGTTTGATGACGCTTTGATCACTTGTCATTCTAACCTCCACCTCATCTCATGTGACCCCATGTGGCCTGTCAGTGTAGCAATGTTAGCATTGCATTAACTTCTCCACTGCCCGAAGCAGCTCTCCACCTCCTTCTATGTTCAGGACGCCAGTGTGCGCACTCTCTCTCTCACTCACTATGCGCCTACCCACATACTCGTTCAAGTTCCCACTGAGATGGGGTTTTTTCTAAGAAAAGTCTAGCACTTGCCTCATTTACAAAGCAGGAGAGACTGCAGCTTTTGAGTGTTATACTGAGACGCCCACATTTACTGGCCAAGTGTGGTTTCACCTCCCCAGATTATTTTCTGATTTACCCTCACCCTCCACGTCCCGAGGGGTGGTACAGAATTCTTTCAGCACAGGTGGACATCATCAAACTGACTTTACTCATAGAGCAACAACAGGCTTTGTCTTCCCACAGAAGAGAATGGCTGTGTTCTCACAGCATGAGAGTGGCACCCGAGGTTGCTGAATGGAACCAAGCCAAACGGACAGACAGAAATTAAGGTTTGAGTGTAACCTCACACCACCATGTTTGAACAGTACTGGTTCAAACAGATCAAACCCATATTTTGTTCCCCAAAGCACAAAAGGAACAGGGGCAGAGTTTCCATGAAAATAAACAAAAAAAAAGAGCTGAAATGTGAGAAAATGAATACTTCCCTTCTTCCATTCTCTCACGTCCATTCCCTGCCCCCCACAGGCAGGTACAAATGAGAGCTTACTATTGGGGGGGTGGGGCTTAAAAGCTTGAACTCTGACATAAGTCAGCTTGAGTTAAAAGCAAAACCCTACTACTTATTAGCTTCTGTGAACTCAGGCAGTTTATTCAAACTCTCTGCACCCATGTTTCCTCATGTGTAAAGTAGGAATAATAAGAATTCTTCCATAATGGGATGGGCAATTGTGAAGATTACATGAGATTAAAGTAGAGATCTTACAATAGTGCCCAGGGAATACAGGAAAAACTCAGCAAAAATCAGCTACTATTATTTTCACAGGAGTAAATCAGATGATGAACAGCAAGGTTTGTTTTTTTCTAAAATTTTCTATTTTATTATTATCTGGATTATTATTTGACAGAGTCATCTGTGTTTAATAAAACATACTAATAGTATGCCCATTGTATTTTTACTCAATTTTGAAATGGAAAGAATTCACTTATTTTAGAGGAGTTTTTTTTTGTTTGTTTGTTTTTGTTTTTTCAGAAATCCTGGACTGAGTTGGGCTACATGGAGCCAACATCCTTCCCTTCTCCAGTGCCCTGCACCTGACAGGACTGCCATGGTTAACGGTAAACAGGATAAGAGATGCCTGAAACTACAGCTCCAGAATGGAAGTCAGTTGTTTCATGACTAATGAACATCAACAGTCAATGAGATTCAAATGGAAATCAGCCCAAGTCATGCTAAATGTCAGGTAAATACTAGAATAATAAAGAAACAATATTTCTACCTGACCAAAGAACAAGACAGAAGCACTGTAGACATCAGTCACGCAAATGCTGCAGTCTGCCGAGGACGAGATAATCATTGAACGGCCATCCGGCTCACACATCTCTAAGGAACTTATCTGGTCTTCATGAGGTTGGAATGATCTTATCAGAGTTGGGGCCTGTGTGATTTTGCCCTTACTAGAATTAGAACAGTACTCCTGAAGGAAAAGAAATGACAGAATTCTAAAAAGTCCAAATATTAAATTACTGCAGTGACATAACATTTCTTTTTAAAAATGCCTCACACAGAAATGAAAAGTAGGCCCATTTGGGAACAATAATCTGTGATCCAAATGAAAAAGAATAGCTCATGATAACAGGTTAGAAAAATGATATTAACACACACGAAAAGCTTCTAACTTATTTGACTAACTTGAAAAATGGAAAAAAAGGAAGGAGGGGGAGAGGAAGAATGAAAAGACAAAAATGAACAGTAAAGTCAGTTATTTGATAGAGGGGAACTTTATCATCTAGGTAGTCACATATTATATAATTTTATAATATTATTAGAAAATTAAGAAGGTAATTGGTGACAGAAGAATCCCAAATTAACTCAGGATGGCAGTAATGTTAGATGAAAAATCAGTACTTTATTTAAACTATGTTTACAGTCTCATTTCAAATAAGGTACACCCTAACTATACTCAGACAACACTGCAGTGCCTTCCTGACAATGTTGGATTCTTAAACTCACTGATTGACTTGAGTGTATATTAACAGAAGGTTTTTTAATACTAAGAAAAGTCTGGTTTTCTCCATAAATTACTTAAAGGAAGACTCTGCTCAATACCTGAAAATGTTTCCTTTAAAATACTCAGGCTGTGAGCAGGATCGCCTCGTACATTATATAAATGTCTAACCACTACGCTGTGTACACGAAACTGATATCATATTGAATGTCAACTGTAAGTAAACAAGTTTTTAAAAATTAAAAAAATTACCATAAAAAATAAATAAAATACTAAGGATGAGCATTTCTTCTTTTATCCAAGAAGCAGACAAGACAGGACTCAGCTATCTGCAACAAAGGCAATCAAAAATAAAGACGATGCAGGCTGTTTTCAATTCACCTCTATATTCCAGACATTCAGCCATCCATCAGGATCTCCTGTGGTGAGGTATCGATTCAATTTATCAGTAGCCATAATAATAGATCCAACTCCACTATGAGCCAAAAATTCAGCCAGAAGTTGCTTCTTAAATGTATTCCAGAATCTGACATACCCAGATCCTCCACATGACACCAAGTTAGCACCTCCTGACATGTAAAGGGACACCAAGTCAGGACACTGTGACATTAATTAGCAGAAACAACTTCAGTGGCTCTCCCTGTGGAAAATGTATACATGCTGTGGGGGTGGGTAGCCCTGAGATCAGTTCACAACATTTTAATTCTCTCAAATATAAAATGGAGATAACCCTATGATAACCTTGCTGGTTTAGGTTGAATATTAAATGAGATAGGGTGTGTAAGATGTTCCATTAAATTGAGTTCCATTTCCTTCATTTGTTATTTTGATATTATCTGGGTTTTTAAATTAAGACAGAATTAAGTTGTTCCTTCAAATAAGATAATAATTGCAACTTGATTATATTCTGATGACATAAAACCCATGTTTCTTAATAACCCATTGGACATAAATGACAAAGAAGTAAAACTCATGCACAGACCAGGCTGCATACATGTAGCTACAGCAGCATAATTATTGCTTTCTCTGTATAGTAGCATGCTTAGAAATCTATTTATGAGCTTATTTTTCATTTTTAATCAAGAATTTACTGTAGGCTCTTATGAGACAATCTTTTGGTTCATAGGCCTAGAACTAACCTTTTCATTTTCCATTCTTATATGCTTTATAAAAGTACTTTACCTAAATTATCCTTCTGTGTCAAAGTTTCTATTATTATGTGATAGATCTGTAGATGACTTTCAATTTTCTTCACAAATGTAGTGCCGATTAACACTCCTATCTGTTTAAGGTAGAAATAATAGCACATAGCTGCTTCAGTGGAAACAATTTAGGAATACTGATAATGTTAAGAAGAATTAGTCAAGGAAATGAGAGCAATTTCAGGATAATAGTTCATTTTGTGTTAAGTGAGTTTCAGAAAATAGAGTTTGAGAATCTAACAGTTTCAAAGGCTGCATCATCAACACCAGGCTAACATGGCCATTGAAAACAGAATGGAAATTAAGATAGTGTTTATCTCATCTATATAGTACTAAGTAACCACAATAAATCATATGGTAGCACCAGTGTTTGCATCCATCTCAGCAGAAGCTCTAACCAGGACCCTGACGCACAGCTGGTCCGGACACCAAAAGTGTTAGCCCTGCTCCAGAAAAATTAAGACAAAAAGTAGGCATCGCTGTTGCCCTGGGATCAGCAGCTATTTTAAATTTTGCTGTTGCCTCCAATCTCAGGATTCACACTATTTTCTCCTAACCTATTGTGAACAAGCTGCCAGTGTGGTCAGTCTCAGACTCCGCCATGCTGCTGCTGCACGGTCTTAGGTGTCAGGTCTCGGTCTTAGGTCTCCACCGTGTAGACCTAAGCTTAACTCATGTATTTGGAACATTTTTATTTAAAAAAAATTTTTTAATTAAATTTATTGGGGTGACATTAGCTAAGAAAAGTATATAGGTTTCAGGTGCACAGTTCTATGATACAGCATCTGTATATGGCATATTTCTTACTATGCCCTCTACCCTACCAAGCCTCTTTATGTCATGGCTGGAACAGCAGTTCTGATTGTTGCCCATATTACTTGGCTTGCCAGAGTCTTTCTCACTCTGATTCTGACATATGCCGTGCTGTATGAATTGCTGGTGGGGCCTAGCCTGGGTCCTGTCCTTGGACCTGGCCTCCTGAACCCTAGCCACATTTGCTGGTTAGGGTTTCCCATGACCTAGTACTGACAGTTAGACACAGTCAAACTCTACAAGACTCAGATACAGTTAGAGTGAATTGTCTGTATTTTCCCATTTTCCAGCATATAAAAACACTCTACAGTCAAAATAGAAATATATATAGTTTACCTGTCACTGCAATGTCTTTTCTTGCTTCAAGGAAACAAAGTCTCATAACAGCATTATTGCCCATGGTGCTAGTCTGAAAAGAACCAGCTCCAGGGGTAGCCTGGCCTGCCGTGGCATGGCTGGAGCAGCTCCTCCCAGCATCAAGGAGCTTTCGAGGCTTTGTATCTGTGATAGAGACAGAGCCAGAGTGTCTTAATGAAGAGAAACATCTGCTTTTCAAATGAATGCTTATGAAAAACAACAGGCCCACCTTCATCACAATCTCAGATGACCCCATCAAGCCTCAGAATAGGTTTTCAACTCAACATTCACACAGCTTTCTGCTCTTCACTTCCTCAACCTCAACCTGAAGGGTTATTTGATTCCCTTTTGGTCTGCATAGTCCATATACTTACACTGTTTTCCCCTGATATGAATTAATAGGGATTTCATTTTTCAGACATTACTAACATCTTGGAGATCTTGATATGTTTAAGACAAATGTGATTCTATTATCATAACATTTTCAGCTTATTAATCATTAATATTAATCTTATAAATAATTTAATAAACATGAGATACTACTATTTAAATACATTTAAATGATTTTTTCTAGCAATGTTATTTCTCAGTAGGTTACCTTGAAACAATATTCCTAATGGTATTTTGATTATCTCATGACATCACCTCCAAGGCACACTAATAAAAACTGGGGATGTTCATCCTAGAATCTATGAATAGTCTTGCACAAGGTTATGAAAAATCTATACGGATGTATCTTCAAATTTTTAAAACAAGAAACCTATACCAATGCCTCTAGCATCTTTTAGAAATGTGATGTTATCTTTTCTTTCTTATCCATCTCTATGTTTCTACTTATCACCATGGTTAGGTTTGCTAGGAGATCAAGACGGTGCTCCTCTGAAGGTCCATAGAGAGGAAGAAGCAGAATTCCATTCTCTCTATGGAAGGTTCAGATGAACCCTAATGGTTAATTCTTGTACATAAAGCAGGTCAGTTTGGGCCTGCAGGCTAGTAAGCCCTAAGTCTCTTAAATTTGTTTCCTTACTCATCAAATAAGTGCCTCCGCTTTTCACACACACACACACAACCTGTATCTAATGACCAGTGCTTTCCTAAGGTCCAATTCAGCCCAGTTCAGCCTCTGTGAGTTCATCCAGTTGAGACAACAGAATCATGCTGGGCCACGAGGAATGACATATTCATTATCCGAATAAATTAGTCTAAGGAAAAACCTTTCATATCTAAGGAAGCTAAAATAAAATGTGAAAGTCAATTGTCAAAGACATTTTGCTTAAGTATAAAATATTCATGTGCTTGGCTAAATTCCCATAAAATACAATATACCCCCATCTAATGTTCCTCACAGGTTTCTAAAGCAAGAAATAATTTAAGATTTCCAGGTGGCATAATATTTAATACAAGCTCCAGACTGGGCCTGAGCAGCCAATCAAGTGAACATGAGTTTCCATTTTTTTGCCAAAGGTTCACTCAAAGGCAATTTGGTGAGGTTTATTGGTGAAAACTAAACTAGCTAGAAATGAGAGCCCTGCTCCCTGCTGTCAGTAATTCAGAAATGCTGATAGAATATAAAGAGGAAAAAATGGCATGCCATGGAGAATTTGCTAAACCAAGTAAATCTCAACATTTTTTAAAGTCACTTTGACAACAATATCCCTAATGCTTTGTGCCTACAGCCAATCATCCATAATTTGGGAACAAGATAAATTGGTACATGAATAAACAGCCAGACCTACTATGGTTTGACTCAGCCACGTTATTTTTAGTTTCAGACTTGCACCCACCTGATTTTGATGTTAGCAGCCTCTGGTAATCGGGGTGAAGGACACAGTGAGCATTTTCTGTTCTACTGTCCCACAGAATAATTTCTCCATCGTGACTCCCTGTATGAGCCAGGATAGAAATGTAAATGACCAGAAAGTGAGAGAAATATGAGCAGCAGCAAAGACAAGTCATTATCACAATCTCTTGCATGGAAAGTGGCACCTAGTAAGTTATTCTACATATTTTTGAAGACATGAATGAATAATAATGAGTATTTTTATTAAATTTCAAAACACATGATCCTCACAACTTATCTGTGCATTAAGTATGATAGAAATTACTGTTATATCTTTTTTTCTTATAGTAATATAAGCTTTTTATAGTAATATAGTAATAAACCTTTCAGAACAAGAGCTTTGCAATTTAAACAATTTGAGTTTAAAGTCCTGGTTTTTCCACTTACTATCTGTGCAAACTTGGGCAACACACTTAACTCTACATGATGCCACAACTTCCTTATCTAAAAAACTCAGTTAAAATTGTATTCATCTCCAATGGTTGATGTGCAGAATAAAAAGTACTTAGAATAGTGCCTAGCATATGATAATTACTGAAAAATATTAATAATAATTATCCTACTCTTTTTTATTATTAAGCGAGGGAAGGCAAATCAAGTTTTTCTAGGTTTCTGTTTCCCATGTCTCTCTTGTGGTGTGTGTGTGTCTTCTTATTATCGCCTCCCTCCTATATTCTTTACTGCATATTGCTTTCTCCCATCTTAAAGTTTTCCCTGCAGAAAGTCCTTCCCCACCATTCTTCACAGAGAACATAGAAAAACCCAAATAACGAGGCTAAGTCTGACTGAGTCTGTCTTGGAGAGGAGCAACGCATGCCAGGTCGCCACCCTCAGGGCTCAGTGAGGACAGCTCCCTATGGAACAGTGTCGTTGTTAAAAGCAGAGGGGAAAAATGAGTTTGAGTGGGATGTACATATGGTGCCTTTTGTGGGATTTGGAGAGAGAAGGGAGTAATAACACTAAACCCTGTACTGTCTTGGAGACGGCAACCTATGTAACTCACTAATTGGTCAAGGGTGATGTACTTCCATGGATTAGGTGCGCATAGTAGTACCTACCTTCTCCTATGATTTTGCAATGTTTTATTCTCAAAGTGCTTGACTAAACATTTTCACATAGGACTGATGAAATGAGAATGAGTGAAGACATCATCTATTCACCAATTACAATGGCACTTTATGACACTTGAAAATAACAGTTATACAACTTTATGGATTACTTGTTTCCATCATTGTTCAGTATGTGATGCTCCCTATAGGGACTGACTTCTGGCAGCTCTACAGCAAATTGAACAGCAGGATTGGCTCTACTGGAAGGTAATCAGGAATGTCCTAAAAACGGTGCAACTTTAAGTGTAGACAGAGCAGTAAACCTCATATTGTAATACTTCATAGATATCCTGGCTCTTTTCCAGTAAGTTTTCATTCCTTTTAATTGATGGCACTTTTTATTCTATTTTTTAAAAGCAGCCTGTCAAAATATGGGTTTATTAATTTGGTGGTGCAATCTGTCTTTATAAATTGTTTCCTTTGCCCAGAAATTATACAACATTTTCTGATTCTCTTTAATATGTCACATCAAAGTCTGCCCATTGATGTTTTTAAGAGCTTAAATGTGTTGACATTTTCATGAAGCCAGTCTTTAACCAATATTGCTGAGACTGCATTGTGCCAAAGGGTTAATATGCTCCTAGTATGAAATATCTGAATACCACAGAAGCACCATTTGTGTCCAGGAGCCCGAATGTTTCTCCTGGAAAAAGGACAATAAAAACTAAAAGCTAACTGCATTAAACCCTTACACAAATTATCTTATTCAATCTTCCCTCTAAACTAAGATATAGGTGCATTATTCTTAGCCAGACAAAAGTATGAATTACAGTGTAAACAACTTGCTCAATATTGAGAGTTGCAAGTGGTGAAAATAGAATCTGAAGCCCTAGAAATAAGGACCAAGAGTAGCTTTAAGTGCAAGGACAGCTTCTTCAAAAATCTATTCCTTTTGCAGTTGGGAAAAGTTTTTTGTTGTTTTTTTTTTAAGTGAGTGAGATTAAAGAAACCAAAGTTCCCCCATTGATTGTCAAGTGAAGGTTTAATTAACCTGTAACAAGAGTTTGTGGAGGTAAAAATGCAGCACACAAGATATCATCTTGGTGCTGTATTCCTCCTTTCCATTCTTCAGGCTGGATGAAAAATTGATTGAAGTTCTGAGGTCGAAACACAGTAATAGCCCTAGTAAAAAGGATATAAAATTTAGCTGTGGATCTAAAAGTGATAAAGATATTGAGTAGCCATCATCCTCTTGGCAGTGTGACTGGAGAGTTCTAAAACACTACACTACCCCAAATTTTATCCCCACATATCATCCTTTATACTGAACTTTCCACATTGAACTTTCTTGGGATTGTCTCATTAAATTATCTGGTAAATTATAAATACTTAGTATTAGAAGGTTACTTATCCTTTCACAATCATTAACACCAAACTTGTATGCATTTATCAGATTAATTATCCATCACAAAGATCCTAAAGCAAAGTTTCCACATATGGAACCACTAAGAGTTTTGTGACAGTAACAATCAAAAAGGGATGGGTCTGTGAACACATAATATTTGGTAGTTTGAACAAAATTACTGTATTTTGCCATGTATAATGTGCATTTTTTTGCCCAAATTTTTGAGGAAAAAATAAGGATGTGCCTTATACATGGGTAGTACTAATTCTGCATCTATATAAATGTTTTTAATTCTTTCATTTATGCTTATGCATTAAACGTGTAGCTCTAGAAAGCAGTAATGGTACCTGTATGCAAAATAATACCCTGGAGTATGATAATCAGTTTTGTTTCTAAATGTAAATTAAAAAATTGAATTAAAGTATTAAAATGAATGATTTTTTTCTGAAAGTTTGGACCCAAAATGTAGGAGTGTGTTATACATGGCAAAATATGGTAACAAGGTATCTTTTGTCAGACCATCCAGGACATGCTCATATTCCCTGTGGCATTTCCCATACACACTTGACCACAGAGTCCTTTCACATACAGTGCCTTGAAGAGTTTCACAACTGTGTTTCAGTTGTGAAACACACTTTGGTAGTGCCACCCCATAGGAATGGTACACAGGACACAAACAGCTTGAAGAGAAATAATCATTTTAAGAAGGTCAGCATTTTGGGGTACTGCTGGGGAATTTAAGGACAAGCTAGGATGGGCAGAGAATGAAACACCAGGTGCCTGGTGAGGAGGGAGGAGAACAAGAACTAAACTGCGAGGGGCATTAATACCTTCCTGTTCCCGCATGACTTGGGCTCTGACTACCAGCCCGTGCTAAGCTTCTCCCTCTTTCTAGAGCCGTGCAGCTCAATGAGCATTTGCAAACACAGGCCTGGTGTCTGCACCCTCATTCTCTTCACCTTCCTGAAATCTTACTTCAATATTCCCGCCACTCTAAGGTCTCCCAATTGTCCTGTCAGTGTAACAACTCCTTACTCTCTGTTGGATGAGGCTTTCTGCTCCTGGAAGCTCTAGTATGCCCTGCTTCTCTGCCTGCCTCCCCGAGTTTCATTCCCTATTCCTTATTTTCCCTTCCCTTTTTTTCCCTCGCTCCTTTTAATATGTACATTCCTAACTGTTGTTCTTCCAATCCATCTCTCTACTCAAAAGGGCTTGTTCAGGAATATCGCAGACCACGATTAGCTCACTTAGAAATGGTTCTTAACTCTCCCTTCATTTATAACTTTTTCCAGTGTCCAGTGGTTCTCCCTTGCCAGTCAACAGCTGCATATAATGCTCACATCAACAATATATCGCAAATCCAAAATTTCCATCTTTCCTCCACATCAGCCCTCCTTAAAATGCCCTATTTTGTTAATAGATCAGAATTCCAGCTGCCTGCATGTCTTTCTCATTCTCAGTCCAGTAAAGTACTCAGATTCTACCTCTGAGGTATGTGATATACCTGCCTTTCCCTAGTTCTGTGCTCACTACCTCATGGTTGAAAAATGTTAACAGGCTCTTAACTAGTTTCACTGCTTCTCGTCTACCCACTTCTGGTACATTCTTCATCCTGGGACTATATTATTCATTCCATTCAGGAAGCTCTTATTATGCACTCATTCTATAAGCATGTCTTGTTTTCTCTGTGGAAGCCTCTAGTCTGCAGGATAGAGCCATCAGCATAAAATGACTAAAATGCAGTGAAATGTGGTAAGTGCCAAGGAAGGATTGACAAACTGCCATGGAATTCCAGGTGTAGAAATCACAGAAGGCTGAGCTGAGGGGTCATATTGGAGCTAGGCCACATAGCTAGGCAGGACTGTGAGGAGGCAGACATTCTACACAGAGTGAGGAAATCTTAAAAGCAAAGAAAGATAAGGCTCGTGTTCCATCGGAAAACATTTACTGGCTTTCTGTTTCCTACATAAAAAAATTCAAATGTGTGGGCCTGTTATTCAAAACACAATAATATTTGCATTCAATCAATTTTTTTTAGAATTATTTTTCCCTATGCTTCTTTCCTTGCTTTTCAAAGTAAAATGTGAACGCCTGACCAAATATCGGACAGAGCTACTGGGAGCCACAGGGCGAATACAGCACACCTTCCTAAGTGTTAATTCTGCTCGAAGAGTTTGGGGGAAATATTTTTTACATTAAAATAAGGATAGATGAATTAATGTAATAGAATGCTATTTTCACCTGGATTTTAGAGATAGAATATAAGGTTTCGAATAAATTTCTTACTTACAGGAGCTGCTTTGAACTCTTAGGAATATTCAGGGGACTGATTTCCACAGTACACTTTCGTGTTTAAACCAAACAATATTCTAACTGTTCTCCAAGCACCTTTCTTGTTCTCTAAGCACTCTGCAAACTTCTAGCTGCTTTGTTTCATGCATGACGTGCTCTTCCATCCCTCTGTGGATTTCCTTTTGCACACAGACCCACATCTACCTATCCATACACCCAATCTGTAAGGCCTATCTTGTTCTAGGAGGCATCCTTAATAACTAGAGTTGAAAAAAAGAGCTCCCTCTTCTGACCTCTGACATCGTTCACATTTTACTTAGAGTATTTAATAAATATTCTGTAGTCCTCACTCCTCTGCTAGGCTGAAGGTTCTCCGAAGCCAGGCGTTTTGTCTTGTTTTGCAGCCCCACGGGGGCAAGCAGAGTGACCTACACATACGGAGCATTCAATTACTATTTGTCAAATAAATGAAGGGAAAATCGCTGCTCAAATGTTACCTCCTTGAGTGAGGCTTCTCTGGCCACCTTAACTAAAGACTCTCCCGTCTCTCATCCCTCACCTACATCATTTTCCTTTATTACATTATCGTTATGTGATATTGTGGTCTGTGTTTATTTGTCTGTTTCCTTTTCATGTTTAAGCTCTAGGAGAGCAAGGACTTTGTTCCTTTCTTCAACAGCGGTCCCTAGAATAGTACCTAGAACATAAGAGGCATTGAATAAATATTAGCTGAAGCAATGGATGAATAATCTATTTGTAAAACTAGTAATTTAATATTAATATTCTTTTAATATGAGGTTTAGCAAGATATGATAATATAAGTAAGGTAATCTGCAGTTCTGAAATTGTAGTTAATCTCATTATAGTTTTATATGTATATATTTTAAGTTTTTGCTTTACCTATCGGTAAGCTTGATTAAAGAGATTACCCCTTGGGAATGGAGAGTGTGAGGTGGGAGTCAGGGGGAAGAGGTCAACCCTCTATCTCTTCTATTAACTCTCAGCTAAAATTCAATGTCAAATGCCTTTTCACCAAGATACCCATATTAACTACATATATTTAGGGAGTACCACCCAAAGGCATGAAATGCTTTTTATAAGATGGTCCAAAAAGTAGCACTTCTGATATTTGACCTTGTGTGCAAAATCTCAAGAAACTAATTAGCTGCCACTTTTTCCCTAAAACCTAACATGAAACTTCCATTTGAAATGACAGTTATTCCTAAAATACCTTTTGGAATATACATTGTATTTCTTACTTTTTTAAGTTTGTACTTTTGCCAAGAGTAAAATTAAAAGTACAGAATGAGCCAATTTCAAGGCCATTTGAGGAGCCTGGGATTTGCTCTTTCTGACATTGAAGGACTTTACTAGTTGTATTTCACAACTCACATTTGAAATCCTGAGAGTACTGAGTCACTGTGTCACCTTCTGAAGATGATCAGATCTGTGATTCAAAATTTAGATATAATGACCAATTCTGTGAGAACAAAACTAGTTTTCCTGTCAAGTACAGAAAAATAAAAAAAAATGTTTTAAAAAATAACCTCTTTTAAGATGAATGGGCTGGGAAAATAACTTTCACTAAAACTTATTATGTAGAAATTGCCATGGAAAGAATGAAAGAACACAATCAACTGCTTGTTTCCTTTGAGGTTACTTGTTCATGTGTTGTTAGTCTGATTACCATAAGAACCTATCTACTGGATTCTGGGCTTAAAAGTAGTGTCACTAAGGCAGGGAACTAGTTCACTGTATGTCATTTCATTTTTGTCCTTTTCACTAAAATTTGTGGAGGTGAATTTTAACACTAAAACCATCACAAAATTATGTTTGAGGGTTATTTGTGAATTTCCAACATACCTGCCTCCTCATGACCTCTAACGTAGTTATTCAGAATAAGCCACAACTTTGGAAGTTTTCACACTGATTCTTTTCCTAATAATAGAAACCAGTTAAGTCATATAGGATTACAGTTCCTTACTAAGGCAGTTATTAAGCATTTAGTATCTTGTGATAGGTAAGTTTTATTGTTGGAGAACATCAAATCCCTAATCTTATTTCATCTAAAAATATTTTTAGAAATCAAATTACATAAACAGCTATTCATTGAACACCTGCTTTTTACAAGTCTCTGTGAAGGGTGCTGCTACCAATATCTTTAAAATTATTTGAAATTATATTAAAGATTCTCTTTTTTAATAGTGTATGTATTTCTAGATATTTTACAGAGATAAAACCTTCATAAACAGTGATTTTACCTGTAACAGAAAAAAGAGAAATAAAGTGGAAGAAACTAAGAGTCTGACTCTATTTTCATAGAGAGTTGTTAAGTATAGAATCAGAATTTTAAAGCAGAATAAAATACCAAGCTAATATGATTATTTGATTTTACCAAAATATACATATTACACAGCTACTTTAAACAAATGCAAAGATAATTGATCATTCATTCATTTAATTTTACCAAAATAAACATGACCAGGTATTTAACCAGGTATTTTTTTAATTGACCCTATGTTAATTCACAGCCCTGCCTCTAAAGTGTATTGTTTAAAATGATAAGAAGCACATTTCTAGAAGCTCTGAATTTGGGGCTTCTTTTTTCTGACAGAAATATTCTATACATAAGAATGACAGTGTTTCTAAATAGCTCACATGGGCTCCCTGATTCAGGTGCTCCTTAGGACAATTTTACTGTGGCATTTACATATCCTGCCTTGTATGTGCTGACTCTCCAGCTAGAATGTGATACCACTGAGAGCTGTATGATGCTTCTTCACTCAGTCCATCATAGTTCCTAATTCAATGCTTTTCATCAGGTGCAGTTTCAAAATATTTGTGGAAAGGAAAGGGGAAAAATAATGGTGTTTTAAAATAAACTTTAAGGTGTTGTTAAGTCGATAATATGTTTTTTATGTGCTTCTTCAAATGAGCATAGATGATTCATTACTTTGATTGATATGACTACCCTACTCAACCCAATTGTTTAGAAGAATATAGTCACACTCCAATGATTTAATGCATTCATCTGCAACTCAGAAATGATGTGAAGAGCGTGGAGTTTGGTACAGAATTCTAACTCAGCTACCCATTAGCTCTGTAAGCTTGGCCGGGCTACCTAACTTTTTAAAGCTTTGTTTCCTTTCTTGTAAAAGAGGGTTGATAATACTTCGCTTCCTGATTTATTGTGAGGAGAAAATAGATTTGAGTATCTACTCTGCGTGCCTATTATTCAGAGTGTGACTAATGGGTAATTAATCTTGCTCATCCTCAGATTCCCTGTCTAGTCAATGAACATTAATTAAGTCATCCAACAAATATCATTGAGCATCTAATAAGTATATGTATTAGATACTCAATGATGTATATACTCCCATGTTGGGTAAAGTACAGAAAGCTAGAGAGCACAAAGACAAAACGGAGACTTATTTCCATCCAGGGAGTAAAGAGAGACATCTTGGTGGGGAAGATATCTGAATGAGACTTGGAATAGGAATAAACATTAGCAACATGAGAAAGTGCTTAGAGAGAGGAGAGGAGAGCGGCGAAGGGGTGTGAGACAGTGAGTTTTGTATGGGAACACCCTGACAGCAGGTTGGTCCTTGAGTTTAGAATGTACCTGAGGATGAGTGAGAAACTAAGAAGAGGTCCAAGCCAGGGGGAACTTTGATTTATTATGTAGACACTCTGACAGGTGCCAAGCAAGGAAGTGACACTGATAGAATGAAGTGTACAAAAAATCATTAGAGCTAAAATGTGCAGTATCTATTTAAGAGGTAAGCGGGAGGCATTATTAGAGGAAAGAACAAATTAGAATGCTGTGACATTCACGTATGCGCAAATGACACTCTCAGTTATATAGGTGAGTAGTAATGAGAATAGGTTTGAGAAATATTTAGAATATAAAATAGATAAGTCTTAGTGACTAACTGGTGGAGAAGTTGAGTGAGAAAGAAAAGAGATAGATGTCCAAGTTTCTGGCTGTTAACTGAGGCTCTGAATGTAAGAGAAGAAGCAGGTTTTAAATAACGGAATAAATGATATATCCAGTTTAGAATAAGATGAATTTGAGATTGCAGTAAAACATGTTCAGCAAGCAAATGGATAAGTGAGTTTAAAGAGAGAAGAGCTAAAGATAGAGATTTGAGATATGTATAAAGTATTGTCTACCTTCCAAGATGAGACTAAAGATTAAATTAGATAATGTATGTAAAAACCATTGAGTGCTACATAGCTCTATGAACAAAATAAATGAGATGGCATGTTTATCTACCTAACTCAATAAGTAGAATCCTTATTCCATCCTGGGCAAAATGATCAAATGCATCTCTTTATTTAGCTAGATCCTTAAGTTAAAGCTTCAGCTTAACAGTTTTCTCTGAGTTTTTAAAGAAAGCTTAGTAAGCTGACTGCCAATCTTCTCATTATTTCTTCTCTAATCACTAAACTGTTGAAGAGTTGCTTAATGAACCTTGTTTCCCCAGCTATAACCAAACAGTTTACTACCCTCTTCCCTGTTTGGTTAAATGCCTCCTGGCAAAAAGGTCCCTGCAAAGATCCTCCAAAATCCATTCTAACAAAAGGAAATATAATTTTTAAATCTAATAATATAAAGTGAAATGAAATAATTGAGAATGCATTCGTTAACTTTCAATTCCAACTAAGGGACCCAAGCCCTGACAACCTTGTGGAAGATGTAGAAGATGGAGAATAATGGGAGAAGAGGTGACTTTTTCTTCTCTCATTTCAGTCTTCCCAAAGCTTCCTCCCTAAGATTATAGAATATAATCACCCACCAATATAGATCAGAACAACGGGTGTCCCTTTAAGCCATTTTTAGATGATTCTATACACCTCATCTTTTAAAATTTTTACCTGTGAGCAATCAAGCGGTCTTATACTTGAAGCTAATTTTAACTATATTTCTAAAAAAAAAAAAAAAAGAAATGTATCTTTAAAATTTTAAATTACTCTGATTAATTTAAAATTTTTTGTTATGTTCAAAATTTAAATTGGATCAGCTATATACTGCACATCTACTCTGCCATATTAGAGAATTAAATTTATTCATTGCCTTAGTCTAATTATAGAAATCAGTCTGTTAGAGTGGTTATGAGTCATTAATGGATCAGGACTGCTCCCAGGGATGAAAAGAAGCCTTGTCTTTCCAAGGTAAGGATGATCGAATTAGTTCTTAATACCAAGTAGAATAACCTGGAGTATATTTCTTCACTTACAGTTAAGCTTCCCCTGAAAAGTAAGTTGTGTGTGGCACTAGGTTTTCTTGTCTGAATATACACATTTGCATTAGAAGAAAGGCCTTTCATATGATTGATAAACCACCCCCAAGTATATACTGATTGTTTTCTAGGTATAAGATCTGTTTAATCCCAGCTTCAAGCCCTTAAGATAACAATTCTTTAGTGAATAACGTTGGGCAAATTACTTACTAGAGCAATATTTTGTGAAATGTTGAATTTATTGACAATGCATTTTCAAAACATAACGTTTTAATTTTCCTAGTGCTTATACAGTGCCATAGAAAAGACCTTGTTTATGATCCCTTAGTTCTCTCAGGAAAAAGGAAAGTAATTCCACTGTAATGACATGGAAGAGCTGCTCCTTGAGAACAGCACATGGGCTGTGAGAGGTCCTTCTCTGCGTGAAGATGAAGGAGGTACTAACACAGAATTCAGTGGGCTATTTCCCTCTTGTGCTGCAACTTAAAATAAGCAACAAGAGAAGGAATGTGCTCCTTTTATGGTTGGGATAATGTCATTCACAAATTAAGATGTATTGCCTGTAAAATTTGGGAAACTTTTGGTGTTGATACTCAGGCAGTGCTAGTATGTGCCTACCCGGAATGGTTAAAGAAAAAGGCAGTTTCCCAAAGCCAGGAGAAAGCCCTGCAACAATTCTCAAAGCTGCTCAAGCTACAGGATCTTATAACATTGCAGTGACTAAGCATTCAGTCAATTCCAAACAGTTTCATTCATGTAGGTCACCAGGAAGTTAATGACTCAGAATCAGTCAAAATTTCTATGTTCTTTCTTTTTTTAGAGTTCAATTCAAATAAGAACATTCTCCTTTTACCTTCCTATTAGTTGTGCATGAAGCATATCATACCTGTCCCAGCCTGTAACCAGTATTGTCTTCTTAAGAACAAGGATCTGTGAAATACCCACAGCTCTCTCTTGCCCGACATTTAGTGCATGGTGACAATATCCATTGAAGTCCCACACCTTTAAGAGAAAAATTAAAATCACCTTTGAGACAAGAAAAGAAAATGTCTTCTTCAATGAGTACAACAACCCGGTGTAATAAGATTATTCTAAATTTTTGTGTTTCCATTCTGAACTGGGGTTGATTCACCTGGGATATGTAATAATGAAAGAAAATCCTCTCACCATTTAAATTTAGCCATTATATTAATTACTCTATGTGTAATCCTATTAGTCTATTCTAATCATACTTGATTCAAAGGCTAATAAATTACTGCATGTTTTTAAGGAGGAGGCAAATTAAAATCATGAAGAGCCACATTTTGGAGTCTGTTGAAATCCTGGTTCTTGCTCTAAGTGTATCTCTCTAAAATTGTGTTTCCTCATTTATGACACAGGAACTTTACTCCTCAGGATTGCTTGGAATTTAAAAAATCTAAAACATTGTTTATAAAAAACTAAAGATTTGAATCACCTTAGTTGTTCCTTAATAAGAGACTGAACATCAAAATATGGGATATCTATACAGGAGCACGTAACATAGCCATCAAGAAGAATGAGTCATCTCCCTGTGTTTAAGCTCTGCCAAAACTAAACTGCTATGGAAACTTAAGCAAGTTGCTTCAACTCCTTAGGCTTCAGTTTTCTCATCTGTAAAACTGGGATAATAACAGCACCAATATTGATGTATGTGTGTATGTCTATGTGTGAGTATGTGTGTATATGCTAGGACAGTGCCTGGTTCATAGTAAACACGCAATAAATGTTAGTTAAGATTATGATTATTCTTTGCACTTATGTGAATCAATGTCCAAGACAGAAAAATGCAGTACTGTGTGGAGAGTGAGCTGCCATTGAGAAACTTAAGTCCTCATAGGCCAGCAGCATATGCATAAGGACGCTTCTCACGGTGGCAGCCACAAGTATGGGTTTGGGAACAGGGGTGAGAAAGAGACTTTCTTTTCACTTTATATCTATTTTATATTTCAAATTTTATTATACACATGCATTAATTATTCAAAACATTAACTAATGTAAAAACAGACACTTCAAACCCTTGATAAATAGAGCAATACTTTTAAATCTTTGATTACATAGGTATTGACTTTAGATGCTAAGTGATAAATGAGATTGGAAAATGTCATTCATTCTTGTTTCTTCATAGCACATGGCCAGGGCAGCCATATTTATGTGTCCTATGTAGAGGTTGCCAAATTTCAGAATTATGTTGTGTTATTGTGATAAAGATAAATGTACCTTCAAAAGCAGTGATTATACTACTAAATTCACATTAACTTTCAAGATGTCAAGGCTCACCCTGAGACATAGAGCAGCCTCTGTCTCCTCACCCATGTTACTGTTTTCCTCTGCATGTGGCTTGTAAGCAAGCGCACCTAAAATAACACCCACAAACAGGCATTGTAAAGATCTGACTTCCCCCGGGTCCTATCAAGTCCCTTACCTGGGACCATTTTTGCAACCATCAACAAGGCTGCCCTCCCCTGGATGGTTACTTTCCAAGATAGGGGTAGAGTGAACCTAATTCACTTCCTCTACTTTTCAGTTCTGTCTCATACCCCAGGACTAGTAGAGAGGGTACTTGCTTGTTCCTTTTGCCTAAGCCACTGTCTAATACTTCACTTCTAGTTATTCCTGTTTTATTTCACCTTCACTATCGGGATTGAAATTATCCCATCTCCTTCACACATTTTACCAGTGAGTCCTCCCACGAACTAGATTACTTTGCTTAAACCCAAGCTTCCAGTTCATACTTAATCCATGAACCTTTCCAGAGGCCAAGTTTGACTGATTTACCAGTTCTCACTGTAACATGCCACAGCCCTTCCCACTGCCCGTTGCCAGCCTAGACTCCCTGGCATACTTGCCCCCAGCTTCAACAATATTATACCTATGTATCCAGATAGCTTTCCCTTACCTTCCCTGAAGCTTACCTGAATGCATCATAGATCTTATCATGGAAGGTACGTCTAATTAATACCCTTATGACTTGCGGTATGATGGAAGTTTGAAAACATTTAAAGCTTATTCAGAAAACTACCTTCTTCTGTTGCCTCAAAGTGTCACAAGTCATCTCCAATCAAACACTGTCATTGCCCTCAGAGATGAAGGGAGTGGGGAAGATTCACTGATGAGCATGGTTGCAGATTGTATCTAGCTTTGCATGAAAATATGATCATTTTCTTGCAAAGTAAAATAGCACCTTCTTCCCAGGAGAAATTAATAATTATTACAAAATTTAAAAAACAAAACAAAGCATATAATCATGTTAGTTTAAGATGAATAATATATATGATTATGATTGTTCTTCCTTCTTTCTTCACTATCTCATCTTTACATAAAAATGCAAATTATAAATTGGGGTGATTTTTAAATAGGAATTTTCTAAAAAACATCTATATCATTTTTAAAAGTTTACTTGCCCTGATTTCTCATGTTATAAATTGAGAAAAAGAAAACTAGAGACATTAGCTGAAGCACATGAAAATTATTTAAGCCTCTTATTCTCCAAAGTAGTTCTCTATCCGGAGCACTGGAAAAAGCTTTCAGAAATAAGTAAACTGAGGTGTATTTTTATTTTAAATAATTTACTCAGAAAAAAATCATCGATTCATTTTTCCACAGAGATTTATTTTCCTAACAGCTTTGTTATTAGATGGTTTGGGTTATTCAGCTCCTCTTATCTTGTCTCATCTCTCTTCTTGCAAGGCCAAGGAGGCAAAAATAAATATTGTCTACGCTGTGCCTCCTCTCACAGTATTTCAGCTCCCTCGCATCCAGATAGAAAAGCATCACTCTGTTCGCACCTTAATAGTTCCATCTGTGCTGCCAGTCAAAAGCCGTGTCTCATTTGCATCAAGGGCCATAGTGCTGATTTCTGCATTTCCATGGCAACCAGTAAATTGTTTGACTTTTTGCCCAGTGTCTATCATCCAGAAGGAAACAGTTGACCCCACATCAGAGCTGATTACCTAAGAGAAAATAACATTGTAAAGAAATTACTTATAGTCCCAGAGTCCACCATTTTTATTTTAATAAAAATATCTAACTTGTGTATTTTCCCTATTGGGAACGCCCAACATAGACATTTTTGAAATGTATTTTCTTCCTTTTGTTGAGCCGATAACATTTCAATTTCTAGGCCAGAACTGAGGTAGAAAAGTCATGGTTCTCTTTATGAGAAAATATAGGAATCTACTTCCCTTACCCACCATTCAGCTTAGTGTCTAGAGGCCATCCTAAAATCGAATCTTACTGAGAATAAACTTATAAACGCATTTAAATGAGAAAGCTGATTTTATTGGTCATGGTGACCTGACAATATTTACTATATGAAAAGACACATTTTATTACATATCACTTTCCATTTAGCATTCAGAAAAGAAAGTACGATCAGCCATTATAGGGAAAAGTTAATTTCAACAAATTGCTAGAGCTATTGCTTTTAATGCCATTAGTCCCTTTCTTCATCCTTTCTCAAGGTACTATGTATGTTTTTACTGCTAAACACTGTTATTAATGGGTTACTAAAAAGAAAGAACACAGGAAGGTTAAATATAAATCTGCATAAACACTCCAAGAGGAAGGCAGCAAAATAAATACCAGTAGGGACAGAATTATGTATAGTAGTTCAACACTGAGAAATCTTAGAGTGGCAAGTAGACTACTAATTTCAGCTCTAGGCATAAGCACCTTTTAAAAGATTTACAGGTTAGCCTTGGCTGGTGTGACTCAGTGGATTGAGTGCTGGACTGCAAAGCAAGGGGTTATCGGTTTGATTGCCAGTCAGGGCACATGCCTGGGTTGCAGGCCAAGTCCCTAGTAGGGGGTGTGCAAGGGGCAACCACACATTGATGTTTCTCTCCTCTTTCTCCCTTCCTTCCCCTCTTTAAAAAATAAATATATATATATTTTTATATATTTTTATATATAGATTATATTTATATAGAGATTTATATTTATATATATATAGATTAAACCCCTCTCACCAGACTTTAGGACCTGAAGAATGAAAGGAAAAAGAACCACTAACTGTACAAATGTTCCAATAAGAAGTTGCCTGAAGCAACATCTACTTCGAGAAAATTTAAAGTATGTCTATCTGTTTCAGTATCAATTACCATTGTATACGTATAACTTCATTAAAAATGCTACATTTGAGTCTCTCATTTTTGTAATTAAATGAGGTAAAGTTGATATAAAGGATATTGAGTAGGGATGGATAGCTGGCCATCACGCAAGCACACACTCACTCTATGGGCACACCCCGAACCTCCACCCTGTGCCCGGAACCATGATGGCAGTGGGTTTACTGATGAAACCCTGCTCTCAAGGGGTCTCTAGTCTAGATTTGGCCATGAAAATCACCTGGGAACTTTATAAACCACGACTGCATACCAGGCCACAGGCTCTGATTTAACTGGGCCAAGGAGGGGCATCTTTTAAAGAGCTTCCCAGGTGATGTAAGTGTGCAACCTGGGTTAAGAACTACTTGTCTAGATGGAGAAAGAGACAAGAAACAGAAAATGTCTAATCATGCTACAAGTTTAGCGGTATCACTGTGGGTGCTGTGGGGGCACAGAAAAGAAATCCACTCATAAGGGTGGGAGACAGGGAAGAAAAGGTGAGGAGGGATACAGGAGAGTGGATAGGAACATGTGTTTATTGAGTGCAAAGCACTTTACATTCATTGACTCATTTGACCTTTATAAAAACTCTGTAAAATCAGCAATGTTACCACCTTCACCTACAAGTGAGAAAACTGAAATTCTAATTAGCTAAGTACCATTCCCAAGCTTATGGAATGAGGTTTGAATCATGGGTTGCCTATGACAGACACATATATCCTAAGGCTTTCCTCTATTCCAGCATAGTATTCCAGGGAGCTAAGTGTATGCTTAGAAGAGAGACCCTGGAGAATATTCCACGCCTGAGAAACAATAAGAAATGTAATAGAACCAGAGTGCAGATGATGGGATAAAGGGTAGAATGTATCAAATGAGGAAATGAGCTGATGATAGATATTTGAAGTCCCTCACATGCCATGCCAAGGAATAATGAGTAACATGTATAACGTTCTTTTTACTCGGAAAGGGTCTACAGCGTCCTTGGATTGTCAGTAGGATGTATGACTGAAAATAAAATTGAGAACAATGGGATTGTTCTTAATAAGGAGAGTCATACAGCATTTTGTGTTGGTTGATTTGTAAAGACACCTTTGGCAACAGCATGGAGAACAAACTGGTGGCTGATGTCATAGTCTTAGGTAAGAGATGCTCGCCAGACGGTCTCGGGGGCAACTGGAGAAGAGGAACTGGGGGAAAAGAGCCACCATTTAGCAACATTCATGTCTCGGCAAAGAAATGACCATGAGCACATAATCTCTCATAGCCCTTTTCTCCAGAGTTTACAACTCTGAATCAGATAATTTCTCAAATGATGCAATACTGTTTTTGATACACATTTTCCCTCAACGAAGTCAAAGTTAGCTTCACTATTTAATTCCTGTTGTTAAACGCTAGCGTAATTTTCAGGACAAATGACCTGGATCTTTGAAACAGTGTGACCGAACACTTTGATGAGCACACCAAGTGACTGGCCCTGTTGCGGTTTGTTTCGGTCTGTGCCGTATGCACGGTGGTGAAGAACACTGGTCCCGGAGCCAGGGTACCTGGGTTTGAGTGTCAGTTGTTTGACCTTGGCCTCATTGCTAACCCTCTCTCAGCTCCAGTTTCCTCACCTACAAACTAGAGAGAATCATAGTAACTACTTCAAACTCTTTAAACATTAGTTTAAATAAGCAAATGTTTGTAAAACACAGTGCATGGCACACAATAAATTAGCCATCAAAATTAGCTAGTGTTACAAGCTTTGTTTGTCTGAACTTTTATTTGGGCTGATATCATTTTTTATATCCAAATCAATTTAACAAAAATATTTCATATCATGCTTTCTTCCAACCATGGCAGGGAATATAAACAATTGCAATTTTAGAAATCAGATTTATAGATGTGCATTAAGATTTCAAATTATACCTTGTGAATATTTCTCATAATTGCTTAGGAATTTTTATTGTATTCGTTAAAGACAAAACCATGAAAACATATAATTTTCTAAGCATGAGAAAATTTTGATAGTAGTCTTTGAAGAAATGGTTAAAGGTTATGAAGAATTTTATTATTTCTATTCAAAAAGCAATTATCGAACACCTATTACATGCTAAACAGTTCAGTCCTAAAAGATGAGCATTCCCTGACAGCAATTACAACATCGAAATAAAATAAAGTTATATTTAAAAGAAAAGATTTGCTTACTTGTTCAAGACTGGCTCCAGCCACATTACAAAGCACCTAATCATCCTCCCCACCTCTTTTATCTAATGGAGACATTCAATCAAAAATTAATAACGTTCGCTTTTTGCTGCTTTGCACTCTCTCTCACTTGCCACCTGCCTGAGCTCCAACATACTATTCATCAGTTTTCAGGGCTTTTCTGTGCTCATGTAACAATTTCTCATGAACTCAATAACAATGTATTAAAAAACAAAGACTGTGTATGTCACAACACACAGCCAGTCTTAACCAGAATCTACAGTCACTGTGACACTGTCAGAATACAAGAATAACAAAGCAGGTGAAAAGACTTTCAAAGTCTGGTGAGAGAGGAGTGCATGTAACATCACTTGCCAGATGAAGGAAGTGGTGTGACTGCAAAATGGAGGGGACTTTATTTTTAGCAAGCTGTTTTTATTGGTAAGAAAGCCCAGAAAGAAGTATTGACACCACATTTATATGCCACACTGGGATGATATCAGATGACTTTAAGTTCCCACTTCATCCCTGGCTGCTGCTTACAGATGTGACATCTTCCAATGCGGGCGGGGCCCTGGCAGTTTGCAGAGCAGAAACGATCCTGTTTCAATAACTACACTCCCTTGCACTGGGCCTCCCAAACAAGTCCTTGTTCTGATGGGAGTATGCTTTACCTTTTGTACTTGAGCTAATAACTGTTTAGGAATATATGGGTTTCTTTATCTCTCTCATCTGAGGCTGTCACAGCCAATCAGGCAATACTAAGAGACATGACACTGTATCTATTGCCCCTAATTGTCTTCTTGCTATTCCAACAACAGTAGTCATTTAGCTGTCTTTCGTATAATCTCAAGTCCGAGGTCTAAGCAAGAAGAGTAATAAAAAATTACAGCAGTGGATGTCACTGGCTACCAAGGAATCAGGACATTGGATTTAATTGCTGTTTTATAATTTTTTTTTTTTAGTCACTGCTGTTTATGGTCCCTTAATATAAAACAGATTACCTCCTTTATATCTATTTTGCATCAAATCTCTGGAATTTATCTCTTGGTAAGGAACGAGGTGAAGAGAATGACAATGTCTTAGAGTACCGATAAAGGATTCAAATACTTTAAGGCAGTCATTTTCCATTAATAAATCTTATTTATTGGTTATCGCCTCTTCGTAAACTAATGTGTAATTCGCTCTTTCAAATGCATTCCTTAAATTTATGAAACACCTATAACATGCAAGGCACAAGATCTAGACATTAGAGATACAGCAGTGAAAAATTCCTGCCCTTCTTTAGTGGGAGAAGTGGGAAAGGATGCAACCCAATTAGAAAAATAAAATAAAATAAAATTTTATACATATATATATATAAAATGGTGAGCATTATGAAAAATATATAACTGAGATGTAGGTAAAGCTCATTTGGAATTTGGTGCAAAACTGGGGGACTCATTTGAGGAAAGACATGGCTGAGGGGAAGGAAGAAGCCATGAAGATGCCTGAGTAAAGGGAGTTCCAGGCAAAGGGAACAGTGATGCAAAAGCCCCAGGGCGAAGTGTCCTTAGCATGTTCATGGACTGGCAAGAAGGCAGAGTAAAGGGAATGGTCACGGGCTGTGACCATCCGTGGTCATTTTACAGGCATTCCAAATACTCCCAAGGTCACCAGGCACCTACAACAGCCAGGGGACAAAGTCAGAAAATTATCATTTCCCCTTTTTTAACTAATAATTATATACTTTTTACCCTTGTGCTTTGAGCAGTCAATTAGCCTCTGAGGCCCAACCACCCTGTTCGCCACTGTTACATGTCTCCGGTGAATAAACTGAGTGATTATGCCCCTGGGACCTGTCTGTTCCGATATAGTCTTTCCTGTAAGTCAGGTCTCCGTGCAGTGGTCTCCGCTGCCCAGGCACTAAGGACTGACACAGAGCACACACAAACATGACATGCTGCTAAATAAGGTTTGATTCACACAGTTAAGGATATGGGGTTAATAATGAATATAACATCATTAATATCAATCTATAAGGGGGTAATGAACCCAACAGTCCCGAGAGTCCAAGGCCAGTGGTGGTCCCTCAAATCCAGGAGGCAGCGAAGACGGTCAGCGTCTTGCAAGGCAGAATCTCGAGGTCAGGAGGTCAGTGTAAAGCACTGAGAACCTTGACTCTAAACCCCCACCTCCTCCCTCATTATAAAAAAAAAAAAAAATCTGAGAAAAAACTACTTGAAAAAATAGTTGATATTGCATTCGACTCCCAGGTTCCTGTTTTGCATGTTTGAAATTCCTCAATCCATCCTAACAATAAGTAAAACGCTGAACAAACTGAAAAACCGACAGCTCTTCTTAGATCAACATAAGAAATGAGGTCCCAGGGCAAATCGCTGCCCCCCAAATGAGAAAGACCCGCAAGCAAATAAATAAAGTCACAATATTAACAGCAAAACTTAGGAACTGAAAGCTCCCGGCAGCAGGGCCAAGATAGGAAAATGGGGACTGCAATTGACAAATGCCTGGAGGCTCCAGGCGGACAAGCCCGAGAGCTCAAATTCCAGAGGCAGCCAGTCACTGGCGAACCCCACAATTTTATAAGCTTTATTTTGAGGATATCCACCATGTTCTTACTGTAAATACTGAAGAAAAACCCTCTCATACTCCCGGAACGGGCAGGAGAAAGAAACGATTTCTAAAAATGTCCGAGTACTCCATTCATCTTAACAAGGTCTGCTCTCAGGGGAAACTATTACCAAAACCTAACCTGCTAGGCTTTTATCAGAGGCTAATTGACCTGAAGAAGGGAAATATCAAATTCTAGCTGCCTCTCACCTTCCTGTTTTACCTAAGGGGTAGGAGGGGCAACTGCGAAGCACATGTGGTCACAGTCCAGAGGCACAGGCTCACTAAAGGACTGAGACCTAATCATAGGACTCCGGGCGGCTTCACCTCCCCCGACGCCTCTTCACCACATTTCTAAAGGCCTATTTACTGAAGTTGCTTTTACTCAGCACATCATGTCCAACTATGAAAAAAAAACATACAAAACATATTCAATGACAAGAAATACAGTCTGAGGATACACGACAAACATCAGACTCAGACATGGCAGGGATGTCAGACTTATCAGATCAGGAAATTAAAATAACTGTGATTACTACGCTAAGAGCTCCAGTGGACAAAGTAGATAGCACTGCTTCTAAAGTTGGTCTAGAGAGGTCAGACCCAGATGAGCCAGCACGATATTGCAGGAGAAGTGCAAAATCAGGAGATCGACACTACCTAACTTCATAGGTACCATAAAGCTGCAATAATCAAGATAGGGTGGTATTGGCAGAAGAATAGACAATAGATCTCTGGAATAGAATAGAGAGGCCAAAAATAGAACCACACAAATATAACTGACTGATCTTTGACAAAGAAGCAAAAGCAATACAATGGAGAAAAGGTAGTCTTTTCAACAAATGGTGCTGGAACTAATGGACATCCACAAGTTAAAAAAAAAGAATCAAGATATAGACCATATCACCTTCAGGGCATCTAACCTGGAATGGATCACAGACCTACATTTAAAGCAAAAACACTATAAAACTCAAAGAAGATAACACAGGAGAAATTTAAATGACCTTTGGTTTTGCAATGGCTTTTTAGATAAAACACTAAGGGTATTAGTCCATGAATGAAATAATTTATAAACTGGACTTCATTACATTTAAAAATCTGCTCTGCTCTGCAATGCACACTGTCAAGAGAATGAAAAGACACGCCACAGACTGAAAGAAGATATTTGTAAAAGACATATTCTTGAGGTACTTCCATCTAAAATATACAAAGAACTCTTAAAATACAACAATGAGAAACTAAAGAATCCATTTAAAAAATGAGCCAAAGACCTTAATAGACCTCACTAAAGGAGATAAACAAATGGCGAATAATATGCTAAAAGGTGCTCCACATTCCATGTCATCAGGAGGGGGCACAGCGAATCAAGAATGTGACACTGCACATTAGAATGACATAAACCTGGGACGCTGACAACACCACATGCTGATGAAGATGTGAAGCACCAGAACCATTATTTCATTGCTGATAGAAAAGCAAATTGGTACGGACGCTTTGGAAGGCAATTGGCAACTTTTTACAAAACTAAACATGCTCTTACCATAAAATCCAGCAATCAGGCCCCTTGAGATTTACCCCAAAGAGTTGAAAACTTACGTCCACGCAAAAACCTGCACACAGATGGTTAGCAGCTTTATTCACAATTGCCATACTCGAAAGCAACCAAGACGTCTTTCAGTAGGTGAATGAACAAACTGATACAAACACACAATGAAATATTATTTAGTGCTAAAAAAGAGCTTTCAAGCCATTAAAATGTGTAGAGGAAATGTAAATGTGTATTGCACATTATTGTGTGAAAGGAGCCAATATGAAAAGGCTACATGCTGTGTGATTCCAAGTGAACAGCATTCTGAAAAAGGCAAAACAAGGCAGACAGTGAGGATATCAGTGGTCGCCAAGGTTTAGAGGAGGGAGGTGGGGAGACAAGGGGGAACATAAAAGTTTTGGAGGCAGTGAAATTACTCTATGTGACACTATAATGGTAGGTACATGTTATTATAGATTCGTCTAAACTCACAGAATGTACAACACCAACTGTGAACCTCAGTGTCCACTGGTGACATTTGGTGATAAGGGTGGGTCAATGCAAGTTCATCAGTTGTGACAAATGCCCTGCTCTGGTGGAGAATGTGAACAACGCAGGAGGCTGTGCGTGTGGGAGGACGGAGGATGCTGGGTATTTCTGAACCTTCTTCTCAATTTTGCTGTGAACCTAAAAGTGCTCTTTAAAAAAAGCAAAACAAAAAAGCTGAGTCTGTGATGACGAGACAGGCTAAGGAAAAGGTCCTCCCCTGCCCTGCCGAGAGATTTAATGCAGCTTTTATGGAGATCTGACAATATCTATCAAGGGTATTGACCTTAATAGTCTTTGCCCAGCTCCAGGAATTTATTCCACAGATATTTCCTCACCTGTGCCAAAATTTGTGTGCTCAAGGTTAAAAACTACTACATGTAATAGTAATAGCAGAAGAGAAATAGAAAATAGCAGAATTAACCTAAATGCCGATAAGAAGTGATTAACACAAAGTTTGGCAGACCCCTGTAACGGAGTATCTCAGGCTGTGAAAAAAAAAGAAAAAGCATGGTTTTTAGGTAAGGAGATAAAATGACCTTTAAGCTGTATCACTCGGTGAAAAATCAGTGCACAGAGCAGCGTTTCTGTGCGTGTAACATGCTACCATTTGTGTAAACAGCATTTAAAATAAGATGCTCCTAAAATTAATAATTATATATATTTAAAATTGAGTATACAGATTTCGTTGTGTATGACTAGAAAAGCCCTGGCAGGAGGCTTATGAAACTCATAAAACTGGTTGCCCCCAGGGCAGAAAGCTGAGTAAGCGGACGCAGTGATGAAAGGAAACTTTCACTGTGTATCTTTTTGTTCTTTTGAGTTTTGTAACACGGAAATGTGTTATTCCTTCCAAGCTCATCACATTTAACCAAGCAAGTGTGTGTACGCATGTGCATGTGAGTGCCTGTATAGGTTTCGATGTAACCTTAAAACTAAGGTACTTCCCACGTCTCCATGTAGTGGTTAGACCTCACAGGCTCAGGGCTGACATGAAACCAAGAGAAGCTTTGAGCTGGCTTGTGGAGAAAAGCCCGGTTAACAGAATGGAAGCTACATGGAGCCCAGCAATAAGGCAGGCAAGTATTTGTCCAGTTCAGTTCAAAAGACAAGACTCATTAATTTTGCCTTAAATACAAGCTCTAAAGAGGCAGAATGCCTTGCAAAGTGGAGATAAGTTTCCCTTAAGTTCGTTGGCTTACCTTTTCTCACATTTTTATAATTACCAAGGGAACTACAAATTGAATTATTTAGATTCCCAAAATTCTCAGTTCCCCAAAATAATGACGTGTAGAAAAGAGGACAGGAGACGCACTGTTACCAAAAAATGATACCCCAGTCTCACTCAGTTTTAATGAATGATGCAGTGTTATGCTTCTTGTGATAGTGAGAGAGGGAGAGAGTTGGTCTTCGAAAGATAGCACCACTCTGGATAATGTGGGGAAGGTCCAGGCTTCAAGCCGTCAGAGCCATGTCCCACGCTGGGTCATGAAGCCCCACCAAGGGTCTCGGGAGCCCTGCTGGAGGCAGCCAGGCAGCACTGTCTCCTGCCTCTTTACGTAACCGTGTGTGTGATTAATATGTTTACTCTTAGCGATTGGATAAAGTGGTAAGATGATGAGAAGCAATTTGTGTATCAGATGATATACTCTGCATATATTTTAACCTGGAAAGTCATTTCTACGGTTTTACCCTAGAGAGCTAAAGTCATGAGCATGAATATAGTTATGTACAAAAAAAATTGCAATAGCAAAACTCTCATCAAGGCAAATTGCTGAGTAAATGATGATACAGTGGGCTATGTGCTGCCTTTTAAAAATGATGAAATAAATCTACCATCAGGTACAAGAAAATACATTTCAATCTATTACTGAATAAAAGTAGATTACTGAACATATTTACGGGAAATACTCTGTGCACAGAGAGATACTTAGAAGATGATGATATTTACTTTTTTAATTTGAGTTTTACTGTATTGTTTTAATTTCTTATAAGCCTGTAATATTTTATAAAAATTATTTCAAGAACAAAAATAGTAAAGACTATTGTCTGTCAAAATTCGATGGCGCCTAAATATCTAGCCAGACTAACAGTGTGTCCAAGGTGCAAAACAAACTGAAAAATTATGTATTTCACAGAAACACATTAACCCACATCGTTAGTGTGAGAGCCATAGTAATAACTCCAAAATTTTATCCGTTCATGTTTACATCTACAAATATATTTTTTAAAGTTTCCTAAAATTCATGGGTTTTTAAGAAACACTTCGTTTAAGAACTCAGTGCAAAGACATTTTATTAGCACCACCTCCAGGACACTGAGTTACTTTGATTCTTTCAATACTGTGCATTCCAGGGACTCCCCATCCTGTCCCAACTTGTTCTGCCAGCTGTGAGGCAAGCTTTGCATGGTGAAACAAAGTATGCAGTTCTTTCTAAGGGGCTTTGCGGGGTTTACCATCAATTCCTTAGATTAGGATGCCAGGGTGCCAAAAGTCGGAAAGATAAAGAAAAGCCACAAAAATGTGCTAAGTTGCTTTTATACAGGGATTGTGTTAGGTCCCCAAAGAAGCCAAATAGAATTAAATAATACTGTTGTATCAGTGACATGTTGAATGGACAGCAGAAGAAAAGTTTTTCATTAATTTCAGACAAATAAAAAGTCTTAAAAAGAAACACCAGACCAGATAACCAAAGAGCAAGCGTGAGTGGACTGAAAAAGCATGGGTTTCTTTTGAATTTGGAATGAGCAATGGCAATCATTGACCAAACCTAGCAGCAACTGAGCATCTATTTGGTGCTCAGAAGAATGTTAGGAGCTGCTGGAAAATACAGAAGTGGAAAGACAAGGATCTTTCTATTACACCAAACACACAGGAGGAGAGAAAAATCAGTTAAGTGTTTAACTAGAAACCAACTACACATATGGCCAACTGCTCAGAGTGGGGTGAGATAAGCATGCCTGGGGCTGTCCCTGGAGACTTCGGGACCAAAGTCAAGCCCTGCAACTAACTGTGTCTGAGCAGGAACTGCAATGGCTGAGAAGGGATAGCCCAGAGGGCTTCCTCGCCTCCCGAATAGGAGCAGTCTGGGGACAAAGCCCAAGGCAGGGCTCCCTCCATCTTCCTCACTTTCCTTAAGACCTGCTTCCTCATGGCACATGGTTAAAGATTAAAGAATATCAAGAAGGTAACAACCAAAGAGGTATCATAAACCATTAACGTTCAACCTGAGCAATATGAGGGACCTGGGGAGGCCTTGCTACGGTTGGCCGCTTGGGAGGAAGGAACCGTTTCTGAAAGACAGGCCATACAATAATGCCACTGAGAGACATTGTCACCGTTATCATGTCTCTGCCCCCACAAGCACATATTTTTTTAAAAATTAGTAAATTGAAACTTAGGCATGGTAAGGAATCTGCCCAACATTTGAACTCTGATTTCTCTAACCCAGAGGTTCTTAAAACTTTTGATCCTGGGGTCCCTTTACACTCTTAAAATTATTGAAGAATTCAAGTAGCTTTTATGCATATGGAAGACCTAGATAGATACAAACATATATATATATTCTATATACATATATAGAGTAGATAATTTACACTGGTAGAAATTTAAACTGAGTATTTGTTAAAACACAGGAATACAAAAACGTACATTCCTTTGGACGTCACAGCAATGATGTAATCACTCACCCTGTAGTCTCTAGAAAACTCCACTCTACACTGAGGAGACAATGAGAGTGAAAAAGAAGACAAAAAACAACTCAATATTAGGATGAAACTAGTTTTGATCTCACAGATCCCCTAAGAGGGTCTTATTCCCACAGGGCCTGAGATCACTCTGAGAATCAATGTTTTAACGCCAAGTCTATACATAAAATTTTTTCCAAGACAGACGGTGGTACCTTCAGGGAATGACCTTCACAGTCTTAAGCTCCCTTGACTGCTTCAACTCCCACATTTACCCAGTGCTCCCGCACTGGCCACACCTGAATGATCCCTCTCCCCGTAAATGCACGTTGAGTGCTCCAGCCTCTTGGCAGGTGCTCAAGTGGTAGGTTCTGTCTGGAACTATTTCCTTCTCCCTTGAAGGATTCTCACTCTAGCTTCCAGGCCTCTGCTGCCCCACCCCAGCCCCAGGCAGAATCAATCCGTTTCCAGGAGCAGCACTTGGCTCTCACCTCTACTGCATTATACTGTGCTCTGCTATTGCCTTGGGAGGTGGTAAAGTGTCCCCCCCTGTTCATCCCATAATCCCATCCTGAGGACATACTGACCAATGAGCACCCCAAACCTGCCCTCAAAGACTGAGTCTCCCCCCGTCCTGGTTCCTGGTATTTCTTCAAAGCTATTTTATTTGCTTTGTCTAATTATTCTAAAATAGTAAATGCCACTATTGATGATACTGTGGGTGATACTGGCTTCTTTTACTTGACTGCCACTACATTTTAACACTCATAAATGTAATATAACATTAAAGCGTTTCTTCAAAGCTTAGCAGCTAATAGTTAGGGAGCACTTATGTATGTGGTACGCAGCTCTATGTGCTTTATATTACATATTAATGCTTTTAACTATTTATACTATTAACAGCAAAAATAAAGAGCTGTACTCAATTGTACAGAGATTCTTCCCACATCATATACCATATGTGCATATGCTATCGTTGCCTGTAACTCTCATGTATTTGTGTTATCTTGGCTTTATCTTCACATCCTAAATGGAGGAGTCCAGCTCTTTGTGTCTCACTTCTGAATTCCTCAGGAAATATTGCTCATGTTATGACCAGGCAATAGAGGATCTTAACAACTAAGCACAAACCTAGCTTTTTAACTTTGCAGATCTCAATTAACAAAATGTTCTCCTGGAAACAAATACATTGTTCAGTGGCCACCCGGGAGACATATGAACTGGTTGCCTTCACAAAGTTCAGTAAAACATTTATGGTGGAACAATTCCCACAGATGGAACTCAAAATGGATTGTTTAGTAAAGGATTTTGATCTCCTAGAATAATCAGAAAACAGAATGCTTGAAGTAGTGCCATGACAGCATACTCGTTACTAACAAAGAGCTTTCCGCCCCTCGCGCAAATCCGAACTACTCATGTCTGCGACTGCAGAAGCTCCTGCTGAAGGAAAGGCAAGAACGGGCTGGAGTTACTGTTTAATCGGCTGCAAGCTGGATACTGACAATCTTCTGGGCTCCTGCTGCGCTGTTCCAATCATGCCTGAGGTGATCATGGCAGCAGACGGGTGCCTGCTCCCTCCCGGGTAGCCCCACACTGGCCCTCCCTGTCCTCTAAGAAGGCCTGTTCTCCGGGCAGCATCTCTGCTCCAGAAGAGCTGGCTTCTTCATTGACATGCAGGTAGTGCTCCCATAAACAAAGGCTGCAGAGCTTCATTAAAGTAGTGGGGAGACAAACAGCGCTCGGGCTGCATACCAAGTGGCACCATGTTTAACGGAATCATTTTATTATGAATACATTCTGGGCTGCCACTGTGAGCCACTGGTGTAAAATATGCTGGCAAAATGGATCTGTGCTAATTACATTTCATGAATATTTCAGAACTTTCCACAGGGATACAGGAAGATGGTGTTCATAAAAGAAAATTTTACAACCAGGTTTACTTGCATTTACCATCAAGACCCAAGCTAGCAGGTAACAAAGATAAGTTCAATCATGTTACATGTTGTGTTTGTTTTAGCTGGAGTATTGTCATTGCTTATGACACTATCGATGCTGCTGTGGTTACTGGTTGAAATGCAATCATCTTCAAACCCACCCGAACACACACTGTTGCAGAAAAGCACATGCCTATTAACTCACTTCTTTCCCACATATCCTTTTCTATATTTGTCCTCGGTGACTTTAGATGGAATTAAGGAAAAGTGCTCTGGATTTGGGGACGTGTTGGGAGAGTGACAGAAAAGCATCATTACCAGTTTCAAGACTGCACTGTAAATGACACAAGTGACTGCGTTCTTGTGGCTTTTCACCCTCTTGCTGGCTTCTCTTTCCATTGCCAACAGTGCTAGCCGGTGATCAAATGAGATGAAAAGTCGACCGTGGGCTTCATCAAAGTGGAAGAGGCATCTGAAGTCCTGACTTCGGGGGAAAGAACACACTATCCTCTGGATGGGTAACTGGTGCTGAATATCCCAGAGTCTCAAAACCTGGATGGAAAGTGGTAAAGTCATATGAATAAGTCAAGAGCAATTTTGATTTTTCAGCCAAATTTTTCTGCCTCGCCCTCGTCCCCAGGCTGACAGCTCTTTCCTCCTTAGTGCTCTGATTGCTCACACTTCTCTCACAGCACAGGCTGCGCTTCCCTTGCCCATCTAAATACCCAATCAATTGTTACCTCTTCGAGGGAAGGGGTTGTGCTGTCTCGGTCCCTGGAAAAGTGCCTGGCATTTAGTAGGGGGTAGTGGTAGGCAGGCTAATGATCCCCAGAGACATCCATGTCTTATCCCTGGAATGCGTGACTATGTCGTCTTGCACAGAAAAGGGGATTTCGCAGATGTGATGAATTAATAACTTTGAGATGGAGAGGTTATCCTGGATGATTTGGGGGAGTCCGATGTAATCTCAAGGGAACTGACTTTGAAGTTGGAGGAAGAGGACCTCAAGCCAAGGAAGCTAGAAACAGCAAGGAAACATTCTCCCCCAGAGCCTCCAGAAAGGAGAGCCCCACTGATGCCTTGATTTTCGCCCAGGACAAAGAATAATTTTGTATTACTCCAAGCCAAGTCTGTGGTGATTTGTCAAAGTAGCAACAGAAAAATAATACAACCTCTCTCTCTCTCTCTCTCTCTCTCTCTCTATACACACACACACACACACACACACACGTATATACATATATACACACACACACTCATACATATATATAAAAGAAATGGTATTAAATGATATCAAGTTCAAATGATCCACAGATATTAGACTCTTACTCATGCATGATCAAGACACGAAGATAGAATAAGACAAACACAGAAAAAAGTGTAAAGAGCAGCTTTACAGTTAGAAGTGTCACTGCTGTGAGTTGTGGTGCAGACGTAACACAGGTGAGTGAGGGAAACTGAGTCAAAATGAACACAGTGAAAAACCCATCCAAAGGGGACTAGCAAACAAGCTCTAGGGCCGGACTTCTTGGGTTCTAAGGTTGGCTCTGTACCTCACTGTCAATTTATTCTACATGGTTATTCATCTAATTGCAGATCTCAAATAATCTATATGACATTTATGCAATTTTTCAAGTATCTTTCAGGAATAACTATGCTCGATGTACATAGGGTAGCCCCTCCATTTACCACCATTTATAAAAAACTTAAACAGACCTAATCAATTCTTAAAAAGCATTACCAATTCTTCTAACCTAAAGAATGTACAAGGTAGGGCAACAGTAGGTTTACAGTTGTTCATATAGAAGATAATAGAATAATTAATAAATAATATAAATATAACCTTGGTGATTAACATACTCACAACTTTTGCCCTAACTTTTATATTTATAAAGTAAATTGTTTTTCTTGGCAAGAATTTTATATTAAAGAACTTATTTTGGTTCTTAATCATTACTGAATTATTTTTATTTAAAATATTCTGGAAGCTCTTCAGAAAATGTTTATCCTCAGAAATAATAGATTCTACAAGAACCAAGACTTGCACATAGATTTCAATGTGTTCTAAATAAAAATAGAATTAATCAACTATTTTTTGAATGTTAAGGCCATAAGATTACGCACAGCTAGATCATTCTCAAACACTCATATTACTGATGATAGTCTTGCTCTCATTGTCCAAAATCCTGTCTTACTTAGTATGGACCCTGTTCTAAAATGTAAAAATTAATTTCATGTCAGAATAATAATCAGGGGCATAGTTGAGTATAGATTAAAAATAACTCAACAGTATTAATGGACTATAATTCTCACAGAATCATTTTCCACTGTGCTATTCAAATAATTTATATTAGTTTTAATATTTCATTGACATGTAGTCATATAAATTAAATAAAAATATGAAATAGATGAGCAATAACCTCTCTAGCCTATGACAGGTTACTTCTTGCTATTAGCAATTAAAATTAGAAAAATTTTTATCAGAATGTATATTTGCCTGTTTTTCTTAAAATATATTTTGTTGTTTTGCTTTCCTTTCTTTATCTGGAGAACTCTCTCAGTTAATGATCCCACTAAGTCTACCTTCTATCTTTAACTCTTAAATTTTTCTCCTTGCTAAGAATCAAAGCAACAGTGCAGATAAACTGCTGTCAATGAAAGTAATAGTGTTCCAGTGTTCTCTAAGAAATCATGTCACGGTATGTGGTCTCCCATTAGCTTTTCAGCTTTCCCTGTACCACCACATTCTACACCAGTGGTTTTAACCTTGACCTTAGAAACACCTATGGTGCTTTAGAAATTGCCTATGCTTGGGTCCTTTTCCCAGGCCAATTCAATTAGAATCTTTTTAATTTCCCAAGTATTTCCTTTGTATTATATCTTATTTTCTTTTACTTGATTCTAAGGTCAATGCTAATCTCCTTAAAGTAGAAACCTTAAGTCTCAGCTTAATCACTAATATTATGTGGCTTGGCTTTAAACCAAACAACTGTACTTCTTTCTTAATTAGTTTATATCTTTGCAATCATGAAAAATATCTCACATTAATTAAGTTTTATTAATCCAGTCCTTTGAAAAATGTCACTTAAATATCTACCTAATATTTGTGAATCCTGGGTTTTCTTCCTTCATATTCAAGTTGACTTTGAGAAAAGAATTAGGCCACAGTTCAGAAAAGACTCTACTTAATATCAGTTTTTATTCTAGATATCCTAGAGATGTTTTCTTTTTTCTTAGGAGGAAAAATACATGAATTGACAAACACCTAAGCTTAAAAATTACAATTAAATAATTGTTGTTTTAAAAATATTTTCCACAAATTTTCATCTAAACTGTACTATCTCTATTTACATCCTGATAACTACTAAGAACTTGTCGTGTTTGCCCACACTAAGACTTACTGAGTGAAGTCCTCAAAATGCCATAATTTAGGGCTCTCTATTTTATCTTCATTTTATATTAGGAGGAAGAAGTATCCAAGCTTATGATTTTATTATATCAAGGTAAAATTTAGCTATTCACATAAAGATGATGACAATTTTTCTGCTTAATCTTTATCTTTTTTCAACTGTTAGCTGTTTAATAATGCAAATACTGCATTACTTATATACACTTGAACTAGAAACCAGTTTATTGAGACTCCAGACATCCAGACCCCAGTTTTACACTGCTCAGGTTTATCGGCTTAGATATGGGATGTTCCCTCTCCATTCCCTCACCTTTCTACCAAATGATTCCCTTCCAGCTCTGAAGTTCTGTCAGTTTAGTCTTGAATGTACTAAAATGCCCAACCCATAACCTACAGATTCCAAAATAACTATTGAAACAAACTCAAGCATGTGTATCAGGAAAGTTGACTGAAGAAATGGACAACACCATGTTTTTGGTCCAGTTTTCCTGAAGAATCTCTCCCTGCTTTCTGCCACAGATGGGCAGAATCATTTCACATAGGCTTAATAAAACTACAGCAAACAGCCTTGACCATGTATGGTTCAGTTGGTCGCACTCATCCTGTGAAGTGAAAAGTCACTGGTTTGTTTCCTGGTCAGGGCACGAGCCTGGGTTGCCCATTTAGACACTGAACGGGGTGCATAGGAGAGGCAATGAATCGATGCTTCTCACTCTGATGTTTCTCTCCCTCTTTCTCCCTCTGTACCATTCTTTCTAAAAATAAATAAAATCTTTTTAAAAAACTATAACAAATAAATAATTAGGAAATAAAGGAGTAAATAAATAAAATTGTTTTTACTTATTTCCTTCAAAGGTACTGTTAATGTCATATTAAATGAGTATATTAAGTGAGTAAAATGAAAAAAAAGGAAGAAATTTAGTGTTTAGGTTCATCTGAGAAAAGAAGCAAAGTCTTTAAATATAGCTCTATAAATATTACATTTATAAATGGATAACTTCATGGATAAGATAGTTTTATGAATAGATATATGGATAAGGAATCTGTTTTCTTAGTTTTCTTAGTTTTTGAAGCCAAGTCAAGATTATTTACATATTGGTCACAAGTCCAAGTATAATTCAAAGTAGTTAGGGAAAAAAAATCATAATTTCCTAATAATAATATAGGAGTGAGGGAAAAGTAGAAGACAAACTCAGTTGACTATGGAAATGAGATTTCTTTGGTTTCATCAAATATTTATTGCTAATTCCTGCCGTACTGTAAGGGATGGGTATAAAATGACAATGAAAAGAGAGAGAGAGAGCATGTATCGCTAGGGCAGTTTTGAGGACGACAGCGCAGCAGCTCCGATCTCCAAGGGTAATCCACAGAAATGGAGAGCCTACCTGCAGATACTAAGATAACAGGAACTGGAGCGCTGGCTTTTCTGAATACACCTTTATGTGTTAACAAGTCTGTTTATTTAGAATTAATCCTTTGGATAATCCGCAAAAGCATAATCAGTGAATACTTAAAGGTAATTTTGTTTGACATGATATGAGCTGGCAGAAAGTCTCAGCTAACATTTTTATCTTAAAGGTATATAATAAATCTTCCTTTAAAAAATATTTTCACCATTTTCCCAATACTTAAATTAAAATTTTCTCTTGTGCTATCCATTTTTAAATTGTCATCATAACCATTATTCTTCTCTTTTTTTGTTTGTTCGTTTCAACAAAAATGAAAGAAGACATACAGCTCTACGTCTCAGATTTTTATGAAGTGTCTGTCTGTGTGTTCTGTCCTTGACATTGAAAAACCCAAAATGTTTTCTAACACTATGAATTGTTCTGCAGAAATCTCATTGATTTCCCAGATCAAATTTGGCAATAAATCTAACTAATGCCAACATCTTATTTCAGGTGCTTTCTTTTTTAGAACAAAAGTTCAGTAAGGGAATTTGAAAAATTTGATTAAATTGATTTTTTGCCATTCTCATTACTCACACAACACTGCAAAAAAGTAACAGAATTTTTGCTGGTCTTTAAAAAATATTCTAACTTTGTTTTTCAAAGATCACAGTTCTTCTTTTATTTTACAAAGTAAATTTTAACATTTGAAGTTTCTTTCTTAGGTTAGTTAATATTTATACTAACAACAGTTTTGAAGAACAAAGGAACTCTGGTTCAAGTATCACTGCTGAGGAGGGTTTGGTAGGGCCCTTCCCGCTTCAAAGAAACACGCCTCTGAATAAAACATGACTACTGCCTTGCTGGGCCTTCAGGGAGTGGGGACAAGCTGCACTGTTCTACAGGAAGAAAGAGACAAAAAAAATAAAAAACTTAAGATGGATACAGTGAACAGTAGGCATAAAAGCAGAGACTACAACCAGGAGGCTAAGCTTTGGACCGGCAGCAAGGCGGAGGCAATGAGGCGAGGCTGTTCAATTAAACTGGACAATGGACAATGAGAACTCAGTAGCTTCAGGACAGAGTGTTCCTCATTTCCACAATGCAAAACCACAGACAGCTCTCCTTCAGAGGAAAGCACCTTCTTCAACTTAGTTCCTAGGAATGCCTATAGTTTAAGAACAGCAAATAAACCAAGGAAACAATGACAGATAACCAAATGTAAAAAGGAACAAGTCACCCTGAGGGAGAATCACCAAAAGAGCAAATATCACCAAGGACTCCAGATATCTGAATTATTAGATAAGAATGTAAAATAATTAATTTAATATTAAACAGCTGAAAGTCGAAATCCCCAAAAGGAGCAAACAATGTTCTGAAACAATAGTATTCAGAATTGCCAGGCAGTTTTAAAATGTTTTAGGAAAAAACCTATGTTAAAATTAAAAACTTAATATATGGGTTATTAGAAAGTACACATATCCCCATTAGAAACACCCTTTTTAAGGTTAAGAGTATATATGGTAAGGGTGTCACCTAAAATATGAAGGAAAAACCTGAACAAGGAATAGGAAACAAATTTGTGCATAATTTTTTCCTGAAAAACAGCTAAAAGAATGAATAAATGGGTAAATACAAGATATGCTTTCTCAATATGTTAAAGAGGTTAAATATCAAATTCAATGAAATTCCAATTATATACTAAAATGGCTTATTGATCCTAAAATTTACCAGGAAGAACAAAATGGCAGATGATAGTTAAAATTCAAAAAGAAAAACAAGTAGGAGTTGCCTACCAGATATTAAAATATATAGTAAAGCTATGCTGGTTAAAAAGTGATAAATTAGTGTTGAAAAAGACAAGTAGACTAATAGAATAAATAAAGCATCTAGAAATAAACTCATGTATTTCAATAAATTGAATTCACAAATAAATCCATCAGTAATTCAAACTATGAAAACAATAGCACTTCAAACCAGTGAGAGAAACAAACTATTCTAAAAATAATCTTGGATATATGTTTGTAGAAAATAAAAACTGTATTCAAAAATAAATAACTAAGTTAAATATAAAAAAACTACAATATAAAAAGTATCAGCAGAAAATAAAACAGAGTATTTTCATAAATAAGATGTATGGACAACATTCCTAAGTGAGATATGCAGTCCAGAGCCATAAAGAAAATCATTTCTTAGACTCAACTTCATAAAAATTAAAAACATTTTAATGAGGAAAATGACAAACAAAGGTAAGAGATATATGCTTGAAAGACATATTTGCATCCTATATAATAAAGAGTAATCAAAATATTTTTTAAGAAACAAGTCAGTAAGAAAAAAACAAAGTCTAGTTAATAAGATAAAGAGTATGATCAGATAATGCACAGAAGCAGGAAATGTAAATGGCCAATAAATATTTGAAAAAAACTTAACCCTAATGTTTTGTCACCAGATTCACAAAAAGGTAAACAAATTATTGGTAGCTTTTATTGATAAGAGCTTGGGTGAATGAGGATCTTTATACATGTCTGATGAGTATTCCAATTACTGCAACATTTCTGAGTTGAAATCACCAATATTTATAAAAATTCTCTAAGAAGTATATCCCTGTTGATTTCATAGCATAACTTCTAGAAACTTATCACAAAGAAATTTACTTATAAAATGTTAATGAGGTGCGTGTGTGTGATAGTTGGTCTATAAAGGTAAAAAATAGAAACATTATATTTTTATATAAAGGTGATTAAATAACTAAGTTATGGTCATCCATACTATAAATTACTATGCAGCAGGTAAAAATTCATGTCCATGTATATACTCACATAGGAAGATCTCTAGGAGAGATTACTTAGGGAAAAGCAAGTTGCAGAAAAATATGACTCATACCATTTATCAGAAAACTAATAATATGTACCTTGCTGTATTTATATACACACATAATGGAATATATGTTAATATATTATAAAATATCATATTATAACACAATATGATACAATATATTACATAGTAATAAAATAATATGAGAAGGTACACATTCAACTGTTAATAATATTTATTTGGGAGGAGAGGAATTGATGTGAAGGGGAAATTAGCAAGAATATTCCCTTTTTTACTATATGCTTCTTAACATGTAATTTTTATGGGAGGGCATTAATCCTTGTACTTAGGTAATTAAGACAAAATGAAAATGTCTGTTTTTGGATAAACAGAGGAAAGCTGAGAAGGAGGGGAACACAAAAGGGGAAGGAGGACAAACTGGTGGGATGGGGCACGGACACAAAAGTCTAATTATGTATTTTCCTACCAACCTTAGGTCTCCAATATAGAAACTAGGCTCTGGGCAAAATTGGGACCTCAAACAAAGGATTAAGTTACAAACTGATCTGTTTCTGACTGTCAGGTCAGGATTAGTAACCCAGGAGGAAAGAGTTAAAAACAGTAGAAAAGCCCAATCAGGTTCACTGGATGAAATATCAACCCCCCCGCAGAGAAAGTTCCCCTGGGCTTTGAAAATCCTCTTACTCTCCACAATCATTCCCCCTTCAAATGACCAAGTTGCTGGCTACCAGCAGGACCTCGACATCAGGGGCTGCCAACAGGGCCTTGACATCTTAGGAGACAGTTTAGAATCCAAAACAAAACACAACTGGCCAATTATTTACTATGCTACCAAACTCGATAGGGATAAACTTACTGCTTATTCATCACTGGAAAGTGGCAATAGAGCAGCCTTCCAAAAGAGAACTGGTCTCAGATCAGTTTGGGAGGAAATTATTTAGATATACAAGTAAATTGCTTTGCTCTAAAAATCTCTAATTTAGCAATTCCTTGACCAAAACATGGTTCACGCAAAGGCTCTTTTAGAAAAAGGATGCTTTCTTTCATTTCCTCTGTTCTCTAATTTGTCCCCAGTCCTATAAAATATCCAAAATAATTTTATGGCAGTAAAGCAAAGGCTTAACCTGGGAGGAGAAAACCCTATTGTTTGCTGTGAAGTCATAAAGACTGAGAGTATTATGTATTTATCAAAGTGAAATGGATTTATACCAATGTGAAAGAAAGCGTGACACATTTTATGATAATGTAGTGGTTTAGAAGTTGAAGCAAAAATAAAATGATAAAAGTACCTTGAAAGAGATCAGTTAGTCTTAACATTGATAATAACTGCACACAATCAATTGACTCTAAAAACGCTTATTTTCAGTTGCTTTTACATTTGTAAAACTTTTCAGAGATCTTTCTAATGGTAAAATACCTAGTATTTATTCTATATTTATGTTTAATAGAGATTTGTTCATGTAACTACTAAATGAATTTATTAGTTCCTCAAGGATTATTGAGGACCTACTATATGTATGCCCAATCAAAATAAGACATAGTTTCTAACTTCACAAACTCTATTGGTTAGTTGACAATTACATTATTTCATATATTATATATTTAACATGTTTAATGTGCACTAATATTTGCAAGGTCCTGGGAAACAAAATGAATCCAACAAAAAAACCTTTGCCGCCAAGCGCTCAGTCTAGTGAAAGATACAATGTTCATATACAACCTCAAGTATACAAGTTAGAGTGTCTTCAATTCAATAATGGAAGTTAGAACAAAGTGCTAAAAGATCTCAGAAAAAATAAAACAACTAAATCCAAGTAGGGCATCCAAAAAAGTTTTCACTCTGAGTTTCTTTGGTGCTCGAGATTCACAGTAATGTGTCTTCACTTCAAGCTGTCAACGAATGATCACTGAACAAACACCGCAAGGTGCCAAGCACTGTGGTACTATTACAAGATAAAAAGATCCTGACCCTGCCTAAGGAAGCTAGTAACAATTTCAGTACAACGTGACACAGACTCTAGTGAGGGACACACGGTTACAATGGGAGTGCAGAGAAACACCTAGGTATGCATGAAGGACTCCAAAAAGTCTGAAACTTTCAGGATAAATAGGACTTTGCTAACTGATTGTGGAGGAGAGGGGATTGAGGGCAGAAGGAGGAGCATGCTGCAGAGCCCTGGGACGGCACCGGGAAAGCATCCGGGAGTTTGATGAGGCTGGAGCATTAAACGACTGGAAGAGGAAAGCAGGAAAGAGCTTTGTATAAAAGTTCAAGAATTTTAGAATTGATATTTAGACCAAGGGCCAAGAGGAGGGGTTGAAGAATTTTTCTCCGTGGAGGACAGGCTGAAGTCAGACCAGCCTGAAAGTGGGGAGACGTGTTAGGAAAACTTTGTAGTATTTCTGGCAAAAGAAGATGAAATTTGGAATTCGAGCAGAGGCAGTTGAGAGGGAGAGGTGAGGCTGATATAAACATAGTTTGATGGTATAACCAGCAGGAATCAGCAGTTGACTGGTGAAGTTTAAAGGAAAGGGAGAGGATTTATGTGACAGGTGCACAGTAAAATAGGCTCATTTGGCAGGACTTATGGGCAGGGTGAGATTAGGAGTTGAAAATGAATTTCTGGTTTTTACATAACACTTTAGAATAAAACAAAATGTCAGATTCACTGAGCCTCAGAAGCTGTCCCCAATATGCCTACTGTCCACCCTTCTCTTCACAGCCAGGTGTCTTGAAATCTATCACATGTTAACTGGATCTAGACATCAGGCATCATATAAAATGGAAATTTTACGGAGGAACAAATGACAAGATGCTCAGAGATTAAGAAGTCTTCCTGATGGGAGATAAGTAGTACATAATGTGATCAGGACTCAAAAGGGACTACCTAGCACCAGGTTCAGCTTATCAGCTACAATTCTCAGTTTGTGGTTGGCTAGAAAGGGCAGAGCAAGAGAACGGTGAACATTCAGACGCAAAGATCATTGTCAACTTGGAAAAAGAGACTTGAAGGAGGCTTGGGGTAGCTGCAGGAGCTATAGAACACCAGGGTCCCAAATGCTGGAGAAATGTCCTGAGGTTTTGTATGCTGAGGTGAACAAAGGTCTGCAGGAGCCACTAGCCTCTCCGAACACAGGAGAGATCAATCTAACTGACAAGAGTGTGGCATCCCCAGACCCTTCAGAACTCATGTGGAGGCCTGAATCCATTCCCCTGGAAAGACATTTGGTTGGGGGCAGTGGGGAGCTTAGCTCTTTGTATAGGAGGAGAGTGAAACTAAAAATAATGAACTTAAAACTACTGGGAAAACAAAAACAAAACAAAAGGGACTATCTAGTTTCAGTGCCATGGTTTTTCCTTTATATTTAAAATACCCCATCAATATCAAATAGAAATGACTTGATATACTTAATTGAAATCTTCTTAATGTACTTGATATTCTTCAGGTTAATTTCTTACTGAGTCTCTTCAATATCAGAGCAATAATAGCTAATTGGTTATGTCTTACCAAAGTAACATTTCTTCATCCCTATTTCCGTTTTTTTTTTCTATTAGTGAGAGCTTTGAAACTCTAGGTATGACCTATTAGGAGCTCAATAATAGGAAATTTATGAGTACATGGTTTGAAAAACATGTTTAATGAAATACTTTGCACTGCTACCCAGGACAATTTTTAAGTGACCATAGACATCTTTTCCAAATATACTAGATTTCCAAAGACATAGTATTTAGACAGTATATTTTAAAATCTAAACCATCTCTCAAAATCATCCAGGACCAAGGATAGATTTGTATAAAACTGAGGAGGCTGAACTAAATAAATGCACAAAATTACTTACTTTATCTTGGGAGAAGCTGAAAAGCTGTTTTCTTGCAGCAAAGAATTGGACAGCTATGACGCTGGCTGAGTGACCCCAAAGGACTCCAACTGGTTTAGAGGCAACATAGGGGTTCCAAAGGCAAACTTTGCTGTTAATGCCAGCAGTTGCTAATCAGAATCAGAGAAAAAAAGTTTTTTAATAACATGAATAACCCACATTTTCTTTTTGAAATGAATCGATCACATATCTGTAGATAAATGCTTTCTGAGCACTAATGTACCCTGGCTTAAAGGGCGGAAAATCTTGTCATTGACTAACAGCCCAGGGTAATAGTGCATGAGCTCTATCATATGAAAGAGCTGAAATGGAGGGAGCAGGGGAGAAGGGGTCTCATGAGGTGAAAGGACAATACAGTCCCATTTAGGAAGCAACAAGCTGCCCAGCCAGGAGGGGACAAAGTCCTGCTTTCCAGTCCTTGTATTTCTGCCCTCCCGCCAGCACAGCCACGGAACGTATTTCATAGACATGTTCAAGTTATCCCAGCAGTAAGAAAGAACTAAAAGTGTATTTGAAGTCTCCAAACTAATTAAAAAGTATACGGAAACAAACTAATTTTTCACCACTGTGCAAATAATTGAGTATTTACAAGCAAACAAGAAGCACAGATACATTTCTGACCTGCTCTATTGAGAGAATAAGGTATTTTTGAACATCAATTGGCTGCACTAGGCGAGCAGGTCAGGAGAAGGGAGTAGAGCGCTTCTTCGGGTCGGTGGAGAGCCCGGAAGAGCGCTCTTTGCGGTGCCCTCATTCAGGGCCACCTGGAGCCGAGCTTATTCACATTTATTTTTTCAGCACCGTGCCGGGTACAAAGTAGTGACAGCGGGAAGGGGTCAAAATAACTGATCAATCAATCAATGAAACGGTTGACATTTGAGTCCTTCCAAAGTCAATTCACCAAACCCTCCAGCATTGTCCAATACATCTACAACACTCCCCGGAAGTTTAATGTTGGCATATTCCTGATTTCATATTCAAGGTATCTTTTACCAGAGTTGTCAGCTACTGTTGTTGGGGAATTTAGGGAATCAGCCCTCTAGCTAAGTGTCTATCAATACTGTTTATATGAATAATAATTATTGAATGAGGGTTAATAAGACCCATTCTACAGATCATATATGTTCGCTCTCTGTAACTACCCTTATTAATTTTTCAATGGTACTTCAAATCTTTTACAATGCTGAACTAATATTATACACATCACATTATTCAGCTTTCAAAATGTCTATATATTACATAGTTAATGCCTGAAAACTGTTATGGCTTATTCTCTCAGCTAAAATATACTCTTTCACATCAAAAGAAAAACTCTCCTTTAATAAACTAAAGGGCTTTAATAAAGCTAGGATAATCTGAAATTTTTCAAAAATCATTAACAGTTGCATTCTGAAGGCTGAAAACATTCTACATTTTGCTGTTCACATGTGTATGTGTGGGGGGCTGAGGAGAAGGAAAATGAGGTATTTGGGGGTCAAGTTTTTGGTGGTGTTAGGGTGATGGTAGAATGGTAGTATGATGGTAGTATGTCTACTGCACATACTGTCTTATTTCTGTATATCATTTTACTACCTTACCAATGCAAATAAAAACACTAATTAAAGTGTTGGCTCGCTTTCTCATAGTTTCACCCCAGTGTGGTTCATGTATATACCGCACATCATAATGCATCATTATCAGACATTCTCAGGCAATAAAACGTAAGCTTCTCAAGTTGGTCTCTCTGGCAATAAAGCAACAAGGTAGAGAGGCTTCATGCATACAAATAGGCATCCAAACTCTTTATGAGGCCCTCATAGTTATCATGATTTATTTTACATACCAATTAAATTGAGCCGAGAGTGGTAATCAAAAGCATGAATGCCCTGGGCAATGTTGAAGGATGTCATTTGAAGATGCTTTTTTGATTTCTCTCTCCAAGCCAGAACCACAGTATTTGTATCATTGGTTGTGCTGGAAATGATAGCATCTAAAGATGCATTATAGGCAACTAATTAAAAAGAAAAAAAAGGAAAATAATCTTTAACTGATTTCTCACAAGACGAGCAAAATAGAACCATTTTAATATGTTAAGATAAAAATTAAACTCAGATTATGATAACACAAGCCAGCCCTTAGAAATACACCTCGCTCACCCCTCCCCCAAACTCCCATTCAAGAACTTACAGTGAAAAGTTACAACAAAGTCCACACTGAAACTTTTACCGAACATAAGGCTACCTTGGATTTATTTTTTAATTGGAACACATGGCAGGAAAAATATTAATGACTACAATTATACATGATTCCGGAGATCTAAGATGAGTAATTGGCCACGTTCCTGGGTCCCTCCTCCTGGGTCTGAAGCAGGCCCACAGGGGCTTGGCAGCCATCTGCTGCTCTCCGAGATTTAGCTCATGTCCGAACCCAGGCTTATGTAAGTTGTGCATGGTGTAGAGTATTTGAGAATGAAATGGCCAGGACTCAATGCCTGCCAAGACTCAGACACAGTGAGAGGTTCAGTAAAATTGTTGATCCTGCATCCCTGATAACCCAGTACCAGGTGATGAGGAGCAATGTCCTATCCCCCAAGCAAGGAAAGCGTGGGCTCTTTTGTCAGGAGAAGCTTTCCCTTCTTTCAGACTCAGGCTCCAAGGACGAAGAACTATAGCTGATCTTTCCCCAACCCCCAACCACTGCTGATTTCCATGGTTAGGTGGAAGTTCTCCAATACATTTTGTTCAGTGATTTGTGTCCAGAGTTGAAGGATTTCTGGTTTGGCCTCCCAATCAAATGCCTGGCTTACACAAAGAAAGATGTTGTAACTTTGCTGAAATTAAAGAGAGTTGTTTTAGTAGAATGGCCCTTAGAAATAGTTAAGATCTACATATTCCACAGAATCAAGAGTGACACTGTTGGAAGACAATTCTCGAATAGATCGCTAGAATTCCTGCACTTGTTTTGAAACTAACCACAGACTCCTTTTGTTTCTAGACTATCTTTTCAAGGACGTTGGCATAGGAAATAATCTTGGGATGTAGAGACAGTGTCTCACTTTGCAGCAAAATGTAGACAAACTTACTACTCAGAATAAGAAAAATAATGTCTTCCCCTAGAGTGAAAGGCAAACATGCATCCGGTCCGGTTTAAAAGACTCAGATTCCCTAAACCTGGGGTTTCTTTTCTGTCACACAAACCACTGCATGTGCAAGCATTCACCTGGGACCATCACGTTGCCCCCATGGGACTGGCAGGTAAGGGGAACTAATGTGAATGTGCTTGTGTTCGTGCTGCTTGCTGTGAGGTGAGTAGTGAAGTCCTTTTATCTCTAATACAGAAGGCTTAGGTCCTCTGTCATTTTAAGGTTTTTGTCTCCAAATTTCTGTCTTCTTATAAGGACAACAGTCGTATTGAATTAGGAGCCTATATTACTCCAGCATGGCCATATCTCATCTAACTTCACCTACGATGAGACTTTCTAAATAAGATTACATTTTAAGGCTACAGGGGTTAGGGCTTCAACATATCTGTTGGGGGGACACTCTATAACCCATAAATCTACCTTTTATGTAAAAAAATGAAGGGACTTTTAAAAACATGCATGTATGTGCTTATTTGTGCAAAATGAAAGGGTGATGAAAGAACCAGGAAGCCAAACACATGACAGGAAGTTGAGAGCAGAAAGCCACTACCACCCCTTGGCTGAAGGCAGGCTCGCCGCTAACAAAGAGCCCAGGGTGGGCACACTAAGGGAGGCCCACAGACTGTGCATCCAAGTGTTTAACAGGTAAAAGTCAAGACAAACTGTAAAATAAAGATGTTTTATCCTTCTACCTTACGAATACTTTTATAATGACAAAATTTTCAGATATGTGTAAAGTTATTTTTTTAACCAATAAAAGTTGTCAAAAAAAATAATTATCCAATCAAGCACCACAGTGTTGGCTTTATACTGTTCATTGTGTTGGACATGGCAACCTAATATGTATATGTACACATATGTGTGTGTGTATATGCACAAATATATACATATATATGCATATATACATTTCCAAATAATTACAAAAGGCCAGGAAATTCTGAGAAGTAGGATAGCTCAATACATTTTCCACCTGGCCTATTCAATTGGGTTAGTAACAACTAGTATTTATTGATTTAAGAGCCTACATTGACATTTGTGAATAGTGTAATTTAACATAATTCATATTTATCTCACTATGAAATACGTGGCTTAACATGACCAATTTAGGACTAAATTAATGAGATTGAGAATATCCAGTATGTCATCTATAGATATCCTGTCTCAAAATAGGGCATCCCATCTTCAAAGATTTACTGGGCATCTACTATGTGCCCTGTGCTATTATGAAATTAATAAGAGGAGAAATAGACACAGTCTGGATGCCCCCCAACTTGGAGTGAAAGATGTAAATCAAACAACTAGAAAAACTTTATCATATAACAAAGCGACAGATTGAGTGGTACAGAAAGTATAACAGAGGTTCAAAGGAGAACAAAACTATGTGGGCTTCAGGGTTTAGAAGATATTTTGTAAGTGTTGACAAAAAGATATTTCAGTAGATGAGAGGGGATGATGAAGCATGTGTCTGCGAAACAAGGTAAACTCCAGAATTTAGAGCTGAAAGAGGACTAATCTATTTTACAGATGAAGCAGAGACCCATGCGAGTTCAATGACTTGGCCAGTCGGCAGCTGATTGTCATCAGTCTGTGGAATTCTGACTCTGATTTGGTACAATTTAAAGTCACATACATTTGGCCAGGCTAAAGTACAAATTCAGAATACAGGGTTTGATCTCTTGACCACTGGAACAGGCCTTCTCAAATTTCAATATGTGTAAGAGTCACTTGAGATCGGACTGCTGTAAAAATGCAGATTGTCATTCAGTGAACTAGGATTCTTCATTTCTACCAAACCCCCAGATGTCGCTGCTGATGCTTGCTAAACACCGCACGTTAAGTAGCAAGTGCTAGAACACATCTTATAGTTCTATAGAGCATTGCCATTATTTCATACTCCAGGGAATTATTCCATAGTTCTTAAAATTCAGGGGGTCAAACATCCTTTCAGGAATCTAATGAAAGCTACATACTTTCTCCACCAGGAAGATGTCTATGCACAGGAAATTGTGTATAAAATACCAGGATTTTAGGAGCCTCTCTACCTTCACTCATGAAGTGCAGCCATGACAGGTCAGAAGAACTCAGGTGATGAACCGCCAGCAACGAGGTAATTTTGGGTTGTTAAAATGCTTCGTTGGTTTTCTCAAGTGATTCCTAAAATTTCTATTACTAACGGTGTTCACCCTTTGTGCTCATCAATGCTTATTTTGGGCTCCATTCTTTTTTTAGCTTATACTTCTTTAAAGCACATGAGTTTAACTGGCCTTTGATGCTGGGATTCTCCTAAGCAATGTCACAGCACAATTTCTAAGAGAAAGAGGAAGGACTGGGACAGTGCAAAGGAGACTTTCAGCAAGGGGGACCACAGTAGAGCCACTTCAGTGACACGAGGCACGCCGAATAATTCACTGTAAAGTGTGACAGCACACACAGGGCATGGCCAAAGACCAAAATGGCCTATTAACGCTCTGCCTGGGATTTGCCTGCATGGTGTGCTTTTTGCTCATCTCCCATTATGTAATCTCCCTCAACCTATGAATTACTGGTAATAATTACTAGGATAGTTTATTGTATCTCTCTCATGTACCAGGCATCATGCCAGGTCCTTTACTGCAATCGTCTTCAGCAGGTAGATTACTGATGAGGCAATAGACAGTCCAAAGCCAATTCACCCAAGGGTAGGTAGCTAATTGGAGGTGGAAATGTGACTGAACCCACTCCTGTTTGGTTGTGAGCTGTTTCGCCTTACTGCATCATTCTTGTCCACAATCTAAGTCTAAGCCACAATGCCACACATATACAGATCTGAGGTTCTTTCTATTACCGACTACACTTATGTCCCGCATGCTCTCAATCCCAGACCAAGCTCCCACTTTACCTTAAGCCTTCCCTTTGCTGATCTCTTCACTTTTCTATTGCCACTTACCCACTAGGAACAGTATTTTTATGTCTTCCTTGTTCTCTCTCCATCCTTCTCTTGCATGTACTGTCTTTCTTTCTAGCAAAGAAAAAGAAAAAGACGAGGGGAAGAATGAAAAAAGGGAGGAAAGGAGGAAGGAAGGAAGGAAGGAAGGAAGGAAGGAAGGAAGGAAGGAAGGAAGGAAGGAAGGAACCCGAGAAGTGATCCATTCCTATAAAGGTGAGTCCTTTGAGCCTCACTGGGGAGCATTAATTTTAGGGGCATAAAGGCCCATGATCACCTGCTGCACCACTATTGCTACGTTACCACAAGTACCAACAGTGTGAAATCTAATGACAATTGTTCTCATTAGAAAACCGCCTCACTGAAAATATTCCCTTTGTTTACAGAAAACACTAAATGTTTTATACTAAGTGTTATTGTAACCTGGCTCAGTGAAGCAATATTGTAAGATCTAAAGTATGTAACACACACTATAATTATATCTTCAAATTCATAAAACTTTCATAATATCACTATAGTATAATCAAAATAAGTTATTTCTACCCAGAAAATTACTTTGTCACATGTTCCCACATTATATCCAAGTGTTACCTTCAGTTTTGAGGCTATAAAGAAAGATGTATTAAAAAGTACATTCTGCTCTGGTATTCGAAATATAACTTTAAGATTTGATTCTTCAGGTTACCAAGTGACATTTAGGGGCCCGTATGTACTGTTTCATATTGAAGTCTCAACAATTCGCATTTTATTTCTAAAACAAGATAGAACTTGTTTCTAATTAAAATTCCAGAACTTCTAAGAATGCCTGAGTAAAAGGTGAGAGTAAAGCTATTTCCTTAAAGTCAAATTATCTGATAGATAAAAATGTTTTTCCTACTTCTTACAGATAGTAAAGGAAATGCTAGGTTATGACATTTTTTAAATATCAAGCTAGAGAATGGGATGAGCTGATAAAATAAATTATTTGTTTTTAATATTCTTGGTGAGTTTGAGAATTGGTATTGGAAAAATATTTTTAAATTTCTGTTACAAACCAAAACAGAAACGTACTCATAGATACAGAGATGAACATTTTGATGGTTGCCAGGTGAGAGGGAGTTGGGAGGATGGGTAAAGAGGTGAAGGGGTTAAGAAGTAAAATTGGTTGTTGCTGAAGCCTTGGGTATATAAAGTACAGTATGGGGAATGGAGTCACTAATATTCTAATAACTATGTATGGTGTCAGGTGGGTATGAGATTTATTGGGATGATTACTTAGTTACATAATGTCTAATCACTGGGGTGTACACCTGAAACTAGCATAATTTTGTATATCGACTGTAATTGGAAAAAATAAAAAATGATTTAAAAAAAGACAATATGCTAAAAGCAGCATGAATTATAAAAGATCGATAGATTTGACACTAAAATTAAAAGCTTTTTTTCATGAAAAATACCATAAAACAAAAATGAAAAACAAGCCTCACACTGGGAGAAAATATTTGTAACAGAGATAATTAACAAAAAGATTACTAACTATAGTGTAGAAAGAACTACAAATCAGTAAGAAAAATTCAACAGAAAAATAGGTCAGGTAATTCATGGAAGGCAAATCCTAAATGACCCATAAACTTGTGAAAAGATGTTTTATTGTAACTAGTAATCAGGGGAATGCAGATTAAAACCATAGTTGATGAGTGTAGCTCCCACTCATCAGGTGGGCAAAATTTAAACATACGTGTAACAATACCAAGGTTGGTGAGGATGAGGCCAACCAGGATCTCTTATCCCCTGCCGGTGAGAATGTAAATTGATACACCAGTTTGAAGAACAATCTGGCAACAAATGGCAAAGTTGTGGCACCCCTGGCAGTTAAAGGTAGGTAAGCCCAAACCCACAACTCAGCAATTTCACTCCTTAGCATGTAAGCTGAAAAAACTCCACATATGTGCACATGAAATATGTAAAGAATATCCTAAAAGTATGATTTGTAGTGACAAAGAAAAGGCGGGGGAGAACTAGCTCCCTGCCTGTCCATCAACACGAGACTAAATAAGGGGTGGAAAAGTCGACAGCCTGAGATACAATGGGGGAAGCCATTCAAATGAACACAGATTTATCTTATAATGTAGGCTGACACAAATTGCAGGAGAATACGAACAGGATGATACATTTGTATAAGGCTTAAAAACATACAAAATCATAGTACATAGCACTTACTGATAAAACTCGTGTGATAACAGTAAAAGAAATGCATGAAAAATAAATTTCTGTTAGATAATATTTTGAGGGAGAAAAAGACAACTTGATCATGTCTGTTACTAAGATGCTAATTTTCAACTTTTCTGTTTTCTTGCCATTTAGTCATTTGTAAAAAGGCATTGAGGAAATCTGCTATCAATCCTTGTCTTCATGTGTGTCAAAATGACCCTGGATAACAGCAGTTAGGTAACGTGGGAAAAATGGTTTACAAATGAAAAATTGTACCTAAAGACTAAGTAAGTAATGCCATTAGGTGCACTTAGAGAAAGCTAGAATAAGACCACGTTATGTCACTGGCCAACAGGTACATCTGTATAGCAGGGTAAAAATTGGGCCACTTCTCACAAGGAATTCTTATCATTTTTCAAGTCTTTTACTTCATGAGTCATGTGACTAAGGAAAACACCCTGCCTTGAACTTCCTTTGATGTTCTTTTATTTGAGAGAGTTTATTTTCAGTCACATTTCTTATTTTGAAGTTGGAGTTCCATTCTCTGAGACCACCACAGGGCTCTCTATATTCTGAGCAACTACCATTTGAAAGAGGAAAGATAGAAACAATACTATTTACTCCATTTAAAAAAAATCAAAACACACTGCCGTGGCCGACGTGGCTCAGTTGATTGTAGCGTTGTCCCATGGCTGAAGGGCTGCGGGTTTGATTCTGGTTAGAGCACATGCCTGGTAGCGGGTTCTATCCCCAGTCCAGGTGTGTTCAGCAGGCAACCAATCCATGCTTCTCTCTCACACTGATGTTCCTCCCTCTCCCTTCCTCTTACCCATCCTTTCTCTCTGAAAGCAATGAAATGTCCTTGGGTGAGGATAAACATTTTTTTTTAATTTTTAAAAAATAAAAATGCCCCTAATTCAGGACTACTAAGAAATTTTTTAAGTAATGTAATTAATTTAATGACCTTTCAAAATGCGGATTGACCCATGTTCATGACACAAATGGACCTTACCCTTCCATCATGCTACAGAGCAAGCTACAGGCAGATGCCTCTTTCTTCAAACCTAGGCAATCAGCTTACATCTTGTTTCAGCTGCTCTAAACACAGTGCGGGAACTGGCAGGGAAGGCGAGTGTTCTAGCTAACTCACTGGTGCACCACATTTTTGTCTGGAGGACTGATTAGACACAGCGAAGTGGAACAACACACAAACAAGACACTAAATCTGGCTTGTCTTCCAAACCCAGTCCCTATCAATTACAAAGTCTCCCTGAGGAAACAACCTGGCATCTGTATCCTAAATTCTCTGGCACGGCTCCATTCATTAGCGCAGAAATTAGTGGTGTTGTTATCAGTTCTGTTTTAAACCTTCTCCTGGTCATGGTCAAACAAAGGGGGGCAGGACACATTTCCACATAATAAAAAATCAATAGTTTTTATTGCTGGTGATTGAGTGCTCATGCTTTCAATAGCTGCAGCTCCATTCCATGGTTTCCAAGGTTTCCAACGATGTTGTCTATGTGAGAAGGCAATTATTTGGGACCAAAAACAGGAAAATTCTCTGAGATTTAAGATATTCATGTCTTGCCACTATTGCCCAAAATCTCTGTACTTACTTTGTAAAGCATTTCAGAATATAATTATTTTTCCATTAAAATATGACACAGAGCCTCTCAGACAAGATGAAAACATTTTCTCTTTCCAAGTGTAAAATAAGAAGTCTGAACCTTATCTTAAAGTGGTAAGCTAATATTCATGACTGAAACTGAGTTTTTCCTTTGAAATTTCAGTTTTAACGGCTATTTTATTCTTAGCTTCAATGAAACATTATTGTCATATGTGCTCATGTATTTCTTTCTTTTCTTAATTGTATATTTTCTGTTCACACTGGGAAGAAAACCAGCAAAAACATTTCTTGAGGAGTTCTAGGAATATCAATTCACATTCCTTGGGTAAAAAGAATATCAAATGAAAGCGGCTATTGGTTGCTTGCTCCTGATACAGTAAGTCTTGCACACCAAGGGCACAGTCAACACGAAGCCCATTGTCCCATATTTGATTCTTGCCTCCCTTCCTCCTTCCTGTCTCCTCATTTCACCCTCCCTCCCTTCTTCTCATATTGAAATAACTGAGCTGCAAACAAGCCAACAAAAATGTTTTTATTTAATTTATATTGCTTATTCCGAGAAAAGGCACTCATTGATTGGTTAGGAGTGAAGCAGGCCCTTTCAGCAGTGCTTGAGCTTCAAATCTAAAACTTAAGAGAAAATCTTACACAGATATCTCACCCTTCTATACGCTTTACTTTCTCCTTTTTTGGTTCTCTTCTCTTTTCCTGAATTTCCTCAACACCCATTCAAATAGTATTAAACTACATATCACTTATACATACATTTTTCTCACACAACCATTTTCTTTTAACCATAAATAACCCTCTATTTAATTTTTAAAAGCATTCTACAAATATACTTAGAAAGATTTTATTTGATTTCTCTCTCTTCTTTTGAAATATATGTCAACAGCATTCACCCAATGTCTTAGAGCATTTGAGTTACGATAACAAAATACACAGACCGAGTGGGGTGAACAGCAACCCTGTGTTTCTCACAGAGGCTGGGAAGTCCAAGATCAAGGCACGGACAGATTCAATGCCTGGTCGGGGCTCATTTTCTGGTTTATTCATGGCCTACCTCTTGCTGTCCCCTCACATGGAGAAGAGGCAAGGGAGCTCTCTGAGGTCACTTTTATGAGGACACTAATCCCATCATAAGAGCTACACCTTCATGAGCTAACTACCTCCCAAAGGCACCACTTCCTAATATCGTTACATTGGGGTGGGGGTGGGGTCAGGATTTCAACATGTGAATTTGGGGAGGACACAAAAATTCAGTCCATAATAATTTGCCTCTGTACCACCCCCAAATTCATGTCCTTTTTGCATACAAAATACATCCCAGGAGTCCCAAAAGTGTTCGCATTACAGCATCAAGTCTAGAGTCTAAATTCAAGTTTCATCTAAAGAGCCTCTAAATCTGATCTAAGATTCAGGATACAATTCACCCTGAGGCAAATTCTTCTCCAAACTGGAAGCTTGTATAACCAAACAAGTTATGTGCTTTCAAAATATATATTGGGACAGGCATTTAATAGGCATTCCTATTTTGAAAAGAGAAATAGGAAAGAAGAAAGGAGTAATAGGCCCCCAGTAAATATAGAACCTAACAGGGAAAACTTAGTCAAACTTTAAGGTTCAAGGCTCCTCTTTGGTTTGATGCTCTGTCTTCCAGACCCACTGGAATAGCAGTGTCCCCCGCACCGGTACTGTCATTGCTGTGGCAGTGACTCTACCCATGCTGGAGCTCTCTGAGATGGCCCCTGTCATGTAATGGCTCCACTGGGCGAGTTCCATGCCACAGGTCTCTGTAGCCGCTCCCCCTCCATGAAGGCACTAGGCTGGGGCACCTTGGCCCACCTGAACCAGGGAGGCAGCACTGCCCTTTGAAACCTCTCTGCAATATCCCAGAAGAAAAGATCCAGTATCTTGAAGACAGAAATAGAATCTAACTAAACTATAGCATAGTGATTAAAGAAAAAGACTGGATGAAAATTTTAAAACCTCCATAACTTATAGGAAAATATCAAGCATCTAACATATACACAATATGAACACCCAGTAGGAAAAAAAAGAAGGGGGAGACAAAAACCTGGGAAAAATAACCTTAGAACATTTTTAAACTTACTGAAAATTATAGATCTATACATCCAAAAATCTCAATGACTAGCGAGCAGAATAAATACACATGCAGCCCAAGAAAAATAAGGCACATCACAATCAAATTGCTTAAAATTCATGAGAAAGGGAAAAGTACATAAAACATTACATTATGTGTTACAAGAAACACTAAGGAGAATAAAGGCCATAGAAAGGCCATAAAACCAAAAGATCTTAATCTTTGGTTTACGTATGATTGTGGCTTGCATGTGAGGCACCCAGATTTATTTGTGGGATTGGGAAGGTTGACAGACAGGACCAAAATTCTGATATGGGTACAGAAATCTGTAGGACTGGTTCACAGATTGTGTGGCATCTGAAAGCCAGATTTTAAAGAGTTAACCAGGAGAAAAGCCAAATTGAGAACCTTACAAATCATGCAAGGAAGAGTTCATCTGAATTAAAAGGAGAAAGAGGCAAAATTTGGAGCTTGGCAAAGGTAAAGAAAGTTTCAGAAACAACATGGTCAAGAAACACTCTTCTTTGGGGGCAGATCTAGAATATCACAGAATAAAAGATCCTTCAAAGGCAGTCAACGTCAAGTAGGCAAGCTGGGAAGAGACTGGTCACTGGGCCCGGTCAGGCGTCTGTGATCTGCAAGTAGAACATTCCCCACCTGGAGACTGAAGTCTTTGTAGGACGTTCTAAAATGGCTCATCATGTCACATTTTTAGACCCCAAATCCTGAAGATTCATGTTTCGCAAGGTTACTTGTTTTTCTCTTGCTTTATCATTGCCGTTTTCTCATGATCAAAAGGCTTCCAACTAACCAGTCCAAGGGCCGTTTCTTTCTGTGTCCTCCAACCTATCCTTGACAGAGCTACCAAATAAACTTTCCTAAACACTGTCTGCATTAGGTCTGTCCAAATTTCCTCAAAAACCTTCAGTGCTTTACTGTTTCATTTTCTATCAAAAGTGAATTGGCCTGGTTGACAAGGTCATCCAACATATGTCGTTATTCAATCTATTTCTTTTTATTTCTTTAATATTCAATCTCTTATATATTCAGGTCCATATCTTCCTCCGTCATTATTATGCCTGCCAGTCTATCTTTACTTGCGTTCACCCTGCTCTCTCTTTTTCTCTCCTCCTTTCCATACTTCAAGTACCACCACCCATACTGGAGGCTTTTGCTCATAGCCTTTTCAGCTTAAAAATGATCATGGAAGTCAAAATCTTGTTTATATGATTTAATAGTTAGTTTTTCATGCTATGTACAGTGTTCTAATAAATTATTTTATGTTAGTCTTTAATTCTTATTTATATGTTAAGTCAGGTTTATGCCTATAATTAATCTATAGTCTCCAATGCCTAAGGTAGTTTTAAAATACGTGAAAGATAAATAAGTGTTGATTGATTGACACATCAAGTTCACAATTTAAATAAACTGGTCAAAGTCAATATATCTTTTCAGTTATTCTTATAAAGATTATCTACCTAGTTATAATGACTTTTGAGTCCAAAAACTAAGATATATGTAATCCAGTTTAGATAGCAATGATCTCTAATATTTTTTACATATAAAACTTTTCTGCAGTCATTTCCTAATTGCAGTAATTTAGAGGCTAAACTACAAAATTAGATGCCTTGGTTTATAAACACAAATCTCTGCTGTTGATACTAAACTAAGTTCCAATGTTCTCTCGTCAATAGACAAGAAAGCCACAGATCAGAATGATATCTCAGAAATATGATGAGCAATGAATTCACATTCACCAAGAGAAAAGCCCTTGTCCTTCAACTTAACGGACAAATGCTCTTTAATGGTTTACTTCACCAATAACGTTGTTTTTTGAGAGGTTTAGATGATACTGTGACAGAGTCTAGAGTGAGAATATTTCATTCTTTAGTATAAAAAGGATTTAAACATTACCCAAGTTCATAAAAAATAATCTAAATTTTAAAACATTACTTGTTATATCCGCCTTTTCAAAAACAAATTTCTATTAACTACTTCTCTGTATTTATCCATGTTAATATAAGGTTATGGGGCTCCAATAATACACTAAAATTCAGGAAACCTACTACAAGTAGATTTCAAGAATTATGACTTTATTAACATTGTCTATCTAGTCTTTGGCTTTTGTAAAAAATATCGTGCTTGTTTGGAAGCAGGTTCAGCAGCCCTCTCCAGTCTCTAGTGCTGTGATGTTTGTTTCCATGCTATGAAATATAATGCATAATTTTGTGCCTATCATGCATAGCTGATGACCCCAAAATATCATCTTTTGTTTTTCCCACTCTTTATATCGTGCCAGGGTTAAAGGATCATGAGAAGGTATCAAAGACATGGTATGATTTATACTGACGGAAAAAATGCAGGATCTATAGGTTTTTGTGTGGAATTATTTTATCGTGGGTCATGCATTAAAGAATTACCAACTTCCTAAAACCCCAGAATGGTACAACTACCATGAAAGCCAATAGTTGGGTCCATTTTGACTGTCTCTTCTTTAAAGTATGTTAGGAATAGACCTACATACAATATAACAGTCAATGAGAATGTGGTTTTCATTCCTTTCCATGGCCATTATGTAATGTAGCAATTTAGAAATGAGAAAATTACCATAGTTCTTAGGGTCTGGACCAAAGGAGATATAGAGAGCAGATATTGCACATTTGAGTCTTGAACCATCAGAAGCAAATTTTATAAAATTTAGGCATATTGTGAAACTAATATACTCATTGATGGGTGACTAGGTTTATGATATTTCTGGCTTTCTACAGATACTATTTTATAACATAATCCTACCACACAGAGATAACTGTTGCTCAAATACTCTAGATCAGAGGAACTCAGTCATTATACCAAAAGAAAAAGAAAAAGAAAAAGAAAAAAGAAGAAGATAATTAAGAAGATCCCACTGATTGCAAGAGAAAAGGGGGGTGGGTGGAGGCAGAAGATGGTATAAGGGGAATAAACATTAATGGAAAAAACACAATAAAAAATAAAGAAAGAAGATTCCATTTTGAAGGCAGTCCTACTAATACATTTCCATGAGAACATAAACAAAACAAAGGATTGGTTTTTGAGGAAACTTGTTAAATTCTTTTAGTAAGCAATCCTGAATTGACTAGATGAGACTAGTTAGAATCAGAGTTGGGTTGAAATTCAATGGATTCTGTGACAATTTTCTCCCTTCTCTTGAGATGTTTTGAGTACATAATTCATCTGAATTAATCGTATGAGGCAAAATTTAGAAGGAAATAAAAGAAAGAAAGAATTCCTGCCAGTATGCAGGGGACAGCAGAGAGATGAGGACAAAACCTGAGAACGAATTAGTGGTTTCTAAATTTGAACATTTTGTGTGAAACATTTTCATCAAAGAATATAAAAGTAGAAGTCAAAGGACCATTTCATTCATTACGGTGAAAACTCAGTACCTTGCCTGACCCACTCTCCTTGATGAAGTTTGTGCTTTAACGTATAGCAACATTTGTGATGTCCAGAGAGCAGTTCTGCCCAATTAATGGTCATGGTGGCTTCATCATCGTCACATGCACTAGTTGAACGCTCAAACAGAGAAATCATGGCCATCGTGAAAACAATTGCTTGAACCTTGAGAGAAACATAGAAAGAAAAACAAATAAGGGCAAAGAAATTGTTGAAAGAAAAGTCTACACTCTGTAAGACTAATAAAAAATTGAGATCGAATAGGAAATCCTCAATATTATTTACAAGGTGCAAGCAGTAATATTAAAAGACAGAGAAACTACAATGTTACTAAGGCAGTTACCGAAGGCGGTTCAGTTGCTTTTATGATACACCAGTCATTAAAAACAGTAAGAACGAAAATATTTCACAATTGCAAAAGAAAATTGTTCAAATTAGGCTACTTAAGAGTTCACAGGCATATTCTAGTGCCATTCTGTAAGTCATCATTTTACAGAGGTCAGGTGGAATTTGATAGGAAGACAGAAATCATTGCATCCATGTCTGGTGCCTATGCTGCCCTCTCTAATGCATCTACCCTTTGTTACATGATACAGAAAATCAGCACATTCCAGGAGGCTGGTGCTGAGAAGCCTGAGACCTTGTGAATGAAAGTAAGAATAATTAATTTGAAAGTTATGAGAGATGAATTTAGACATTTGATATTCAGTGTTTGTTAATACTGGGGTCTAATAGATTATAAGCATCCTATGATAACAAAGTGAAAAAAAATTTAAATATGAAAATTGAGATTATACATAGTCAAAAAAGCCCACAATGCAAATTGCTTTTTATAAGCAGGAAGAGAAATTGTGACCTAATCCATGTTTTTCCATGTCCTTCATGTGAGGCCTTATAATATATAATGTAGTTCAATTAGAAGGTCATACACATTGCGTTTTATTCCTATATTTAGCTACCGTTTCATGATTAAATTGATAGTGTAGTGTTCAATGTTATGGTTCCCTTACTTACCTTTCCAGTTATGTCCCCAAAAGACAAAATTGATTCATTGGTATCAAGAGGGTCATACCAATAATCCATGCAAATTGGTGTTCCTTTCAGGCCTTGGAGTTTATATTGACAAGGAAACCCTTCTTTGAACAGCAGATCATAGAAACAAATCTCTTTACTTGTAAAAGCCACTGCTATCTAAAGTAACAAAACAGAAAGTCACAAAGCATTTCCAGTGGAATTAGTGAAATCAATATGCAAAGTAGACATTTTCCTTCAGGGCTCATAAGAGTATTACAGAAGTATAGCATGGTGCAGAATGTGCTTTATTCTGACTTTGGACACTAACCAAGAAAAGATATTCCCACTGAAGTCATTCGAACACACATTCTTGTCTATCTTCACTTTATACACCCACCAACTTCTGTCCATGGAGACTAGATGACTAATCACAAAGGAAAAACAAAGACACAGAAAGCTACAACTTCACACAGTCATACCAGAAACTTTTCAAACCATGTTTTACAAAGCAAGCAGAAGCTTGCACAGAAATCAATTGACGAAAATGTGGTAAGAAGCCTTCTTAAGTCAGATAATATCCTAAAATCTATTTTTAAAAGGGTAAATAAATTTGTCAATAAAATTGACAAAATTCAAACTAACCAAAGACATAAAAGATATGTATTACTAAAATCATAAATAAAAGAGTGGATATTATTATCAACTTGATAGAAATAAAAAAAGACTATAAGAGAATACCATGAACAACTGTATACCAACAAAAAACTTTGATGAAATAAATTCATAGGAACATATAAATTACCTAAACTAACTCAAAAAGCATAGAAAAACTCAGCAGACATATAACAAGACACTAAATTAGCAATCAAAAAATTTCCACGAAGAAAATCTTAGTCTCAGGTGACTTCACTAATAAATCTGACCAAACATTTAAGGAATCAACACCAGTCCTTCCAAAACTCTTTTTAAAAAATTGGAAGAAATACTTCACAAATCATTTTATGAATATAATATTATCCTAATACCAAACCACACAAAGACATCACAAAAAAGGCAAATCGATCTCTAACAAACATAGATGTAAAAATCTTTGAATAAATAATAGCAGAGTGAATCCAACAACATATAAAAAAATGACACACCATTACCAAGTTTTACATAAACATATATATGTATAAACAAGATATAAGTATATAAGTATATATACTTATAAGTATATAAGTATATATACACATATAAGTATATGTGTATATATACACATAAATACACATATATATTTGTGTAATTATATATATTTGCATGAAAAAATACATATATAGTCTTTCCAGAAGGCATACAGCCATGTAATTTAAAAATTAGAGGCATTTATTTAAGAAGACACAAGATACAATAAACATTGTACATAGGACGATGCCTCGGTCCCCTTCAAAGTAGGAACCTTGGGACCTCACACAGTTCTCTACATCACCATCAGCTGCCCTGCCATATTTTCCTGAATCTAATTTATGGTCTGAAATCTCTTCCCTTTCAAAGGTGATTTTAATTTTGGGAAAAACCAAAAGTCGCAAGACGCCAAATCTGGGCTGTAGGGGGGCTGAGTCACCTGGGTGATTTGATGTTTTGCCAAAAAACTCTAGATGAGACATGATACATGATACATAAGTGGGTGTGTTGTTGTGATAAAGCTGCCAATCACCAGTTGCCCATAGATGTGGCCTTCTGAATCATTTGAATAGTTTCTGTGGAGGAGTTTTCAAGCTTAACGCAAGATATGTTGCCTTACTCATTCAGTCATTTTGAATACAGTGGCCACACAATACACATGCTTGCTCAATGGCATCTACTGCCCCCACTGACTAGTACAGTGACATTGTCATTGTTCACACATGCACATTCCAGTCCACTCTCCTTGGCTGCCAAGTTACCTCCATGTCACAAAAACCGTTCTCATTATGTTAATGATGGCTGGACTTTTTCTGGACAGACCTCATATATCAGGAGTGAAAGGTTAGTTTACAGAGAGGTACAATCAATGTAATATACCATATTAATAGAATAAAGTATAAAAACTGTATGATTATCTCAATAGATACAAAAAAGGCATTTGATAAATCTAATACATTTTTTAAATAATAATATTCATCAAACCCAGAATAGAAGACAACTTCTTTAACCAATAAAGAACATGTACCAGAGAAAAACAAACCCCACAGCTGATATGATAATGGTGAAAATCTGAATATAGTCTCCCTAAGATCAGGAACAAGATGAGAATTTTCACTCTTACCACTTTACTCAACACTGCACTGAAGTTTCTAGCCAAGAGAATTAGACAAGAAAAATAAATAAAAGCATTCAGATTGGAAAAGAGGAATTTAAATTATCTATATTAGTAGATGGCATGATCTTATATGTAGGAAATCCTAAAGAATCAACAACTAACAACAATGACAATAACAACAAAGGTTAGAACTAATAAACAAGTTCAGCTAAATTTCAAAATATAAGATCATTTTTAAAAAATCTACTGCATTTTATATACTAACAATGAGCAATCTGAAAATAAAATTACCAAAAGCGGTATTGAAAAAATGAAAACACAAAAAACATACTGATACAATGTTTGTAAAGTATTCATTTGATAAATGAATATATAAATATTCACCAGAATATTTAAATACTGACAAATCTTAATAGTAACAAAATAAAATCAATAAAAAATAAACAAAAGATTTGAACAGATATTTTACCAAAGAGGATATACAAGTAGCAAATCGGTACGTGAAAATATACTCAATATTATTAATCATCAAGGAAATGTGAATTAAACCCACGGTACAATAAAATACAAACCTATTCAAAAGCCTCGAATTAAGAAGACCAAAAACCTGATCATACCAAGTATTGGTGAGGATGTGCTATATCCATATAATGGAATATTACACACCAATAGAAAGATAAACTACTGATATACCCAACAACATGGGAGTATCTCAAAATAATTAAGCCAAATTAAAGAAGTCAGACAAAAAAGGGAGCACACACTATGATACTAATTATATAAAAGTCTATAAAATGCAAACTAATCTACAGTGACAGAAAGGCTATCCGTGGTTACCTGACAAGGAGGGATGGGAGGAGTTGGAGGGAGGATTACAAAGGATACAAGGAAAGTTTTCAGGGTGATGAATATGTTCATTATCTTCATTGTACTCTTGAGCCATCCCAGGTGTATAAATGTATTAAACTCTATTAACTTGGATACTTTTAATATGTGTAATTTATTTTGTGTAATTATACTTCAATAAAGCTATTTTTAAAAGGAAGTAAAAGCAACATTTTTGAAGTTTCTGTGTTGAGTAAGTACAAAGGAAAGGCTAAGATTTATCAGTCCTGGAAAGAAGAAGGAGAACAGCATAATTATTACATAATATAGCACCACAAACATTACATTCTAAGAACAGAGTGCTGCACACAGGCATAAAAAAAATCTGGGCTAGTACTATATTTTTAGCCATGCCAGTTAAGCATTAACACCAGATCTTCAGCCAGAAGAAACAGGGTATGATGTTAACTGACACTATGGCGGCAGCAGGGACTGAAGCGCAGGTTCTGAAATCAGGCTCTTTCCATTTACAAATCTTGCAACACTAATTACATCCTGTGTTATGGGGACAAATTTTGTAGCTTCTCCTTGCTCAATCTCTAACTCTTAAAGTGGGAATAATATCCAATTCATGGTGATATTGAGGGGATTAGTAGAAAAGGGTGTGTCACAAAGGAAGCTAATGAAGATGGTGATGATTCTTAATGGTTCCAGGAAGCAGAGAACACTAGTTCCCACTTAAAAAAAAAAAAAAAAATCCTTGCTCTTCGGAGAAATGACTGATTCTAGGTCTAGCATAATAAATATGAGATGATGATCCTGGAATATCTGTCATACAAGGAAGCAAAGAAGTTTTCAAAGACTGTTAGGATTATATAAAAAAAGACTGAGAAGTTGATGTACACTAGTTCCACTGACCAAAAATGGTACAATATCGGGGATGGAACAATAACTCAGTGGATTGACACAATTCAAATTTGTTTAAACCCATGAGTTTATAATGCTATTGATAACAATAATGATAGTAGTGCTCATGTTTTTTCTTCAGAGGATATTAGAAAACCAGATCATTATTTTGAATGCTGGTAAATAAAAGTAAAGAATTCAGCATTTATTCTGCCTTTGTTATACAATTTGTACTACATGATAGTTAAATTGACAAGGGGAATTTCTTTTTACAGAGGTATTCCAGTTTATAAAGGAAGAGGGAATGATGAAACTAACATGTCATCATCTTGCAACCATAATTGTTAACATCCCAAGAAGAGAAGGGACCAGGCATTTTGTGCCTCCTGATTGAGGAACACCTGTATCAAAGCTTTCAATTTAATTGCCCATTTACTGGAAAGAGAGAACCAGTGGGTATGTTAACCCCAGGTAAATTCAATCTGCAAATCTAGAGTGTGGAAAACTCTAAAGGACAAATATCTAGTTTCCTTAACAAAAACATCAACCAGAAACAATAAAAAAATGCAAGAATAAAGAAGAGGTGAAGGAAAATGTATAGATCAAAAGAGACATATCAACTGTTTACAATGTTTGAGTTTTGTGTGGATCTCAGTTCAAACTAACTTTCAAACAATCAAATTATAAACTATTAAAAATCAGAAGATTAGGAAATTTGCATATGACTGGATATTTAATGATATTAAGGAATTATCGCTATTTCTATTAAATGTGATAGCAGTGTTATGGTTATATTAAACATACGTATTTTAAAAATACCAAATATTTACAGATTAAATGATTGGATGTTTTGGATTTCAAGAGAGAGGAGGCATGGATGAAATAAGATTGACTGTGAAATAGAAAATGGTTAAGGGTGTACATTGGTTCTTAATACTATTATTCATGCTTGCGTTAGAGTTTAAAATTTTTCAAGGTGAAGTTTGCCACCTACTTAACCTAAAATACTAAGGATGTTAATTCTTTAAGCTGCATCCTTTTCATAAAGCGATTTTCCTTTCAGTATGTTACCTTGCTCATAGGCATAGTTATGTAAAGATATTTGGACTGAATGGGCCCTACACATTAGGATTTAGAAACTGATTAGTACAGTGGTCAAAATCATCAAAATGAGAGAAGCAGTTACCTGTAATTGCCCTCAACTGTGCCATGCATTGTAGTGCCTCTCAGATCTGCCTAGAGATCCATGATTCTGCTGCAAACTGTACAGTCATAAAGGTCTTATTTGCTAGTAATGCAGCATGACCACATTTGGGACAAAGCCAAACATCTGAATCAGTATCAGCTGTGTCATTTAGCGGCACACAAGAGAACAGCTTGGAAAATAGAGTAGCTCCCTTGGCTCTACTTGTATTCCCTCGAAGTCAGGTTAGAGGCACAAAAGAGTAATGCAGCTCTCTGTCACTGCTGGTGTTATACTTGATACTGATCTGGAACCTGTCCCATCATTTTCCCCTTACACAAGCAGTAAATTTATTTATTAAACTTTGTACCTTGTTTACATTTTCCAGAGAAACCAGACTTGTCACCCACAGGTGTTTAAGCTTGGCGGCATCTGAAGTGATGGGAAGTGTTTCTTGCTGCTTTAAATTCTCTCCCCAGATTCCTAATAAACCTTCCTTGCTGATGGTCAAATAACGACTCAAACTTTTTAAGAAAAGTACTTTTTGAATGGTGTCCTTGTGTTTCACTGGGAGGAATTCAAGGTCTTTCCACTGGGGAACCACAGTTGCCTTCGCTCGTTCATCATTCTCATACAGTGTTAACAGCATAAATGAAGTCAACCTGTCCCAATTAACGAAGCCATCTTGAGAGACATCCACTTTGTCAAAGAGTTTCCCATATTCTTCCTTTGTGCCCCAGCCAACAATCTCTGTCATCCTCTGCATAAACTCTTCTCTGGACATACACATGGTTTGACTCGGCTCTGGGGGCTAGAAATAGGGAGAAAAACAAGACAACAGTGAAAGCACCATAAGTACCAGGGCACCGTGCTCCGCCCCGAGGTCGATCTAATCAGCGATTCTTCAAAGGTGCAAAGAAAAATGTCTTTTACTTTATAAGAGTACTAAAGTGAATTGGTGCTAGGGAGCAAATAATTGATAGGGCTACAAGCAGACATCCTCAGTAACAAATGTCCTTGTAAGTGGAAGAGGGAGGCAGGAGAGTCAGAGATTTGATAGGAGGGGAGAAGCAGGGGTCAGAGAGATGTAGGGCAATGTGCCAGGAAAGCAGGTGGTCTCTGGAGGTTGAAAAAAGGCAAAGATTTTGATTCTCCTCTAGAGCCTACAGAAGAAAGACAAGTCTGACATCACCTTGATTTTACCCTGTATAACCTAGTTTGGAACCTCTGATCTCTAGAACTATGAAATAATAAAGTTGTGCATTTTAAGCTACTGAATTCATGGTAATTTGTTATAACATCCATAGGAAATTAATACAGTGCTGTACAGAAAGTGGGTGAATCCCTGAAGAAAGTTTAGCACAGCTTGTAAATTATACAAGAGTAGAAATTTAATCCAAGGGCAAGAAGTATACTTCTGTAAACATACACAAAGAACAGTGAACTCATATACAGTTGCATTTTTAAATTCATGGCAGTTACGTTTTATAAAGTCTCTACGAACACTAAATCAGCAGGTAATGAGCCACTGCTCCTATAGGAAATACAAGGTTAGGTTTCTTGGCACAGTATTTTTAGCAACTGATTAATTCATAATTTTGTTTTATGTGTGTTTGTGTTGAAAGACACCTTATTTAATGTATATTGTTAACTCATTAACATTGAATTCATGGCCAATAGCACTATAACTCATGACTGAATAAAATTTATCTAACACATGTATTTTCTCCATAAGGCACATTGCTGTCTTCTTGCACTTAGAAACACTAGGCAACATTTCAGGACTACTTTTGGGTGTCATTTCGAATAGTGAAATTACCAAGAAAAAGCATAAAATGCAAAAAAAAAAAGAAAAAGAAACAAACAAACAAAAAAACCTTGGCGCTAAATAGACCACAAATACTACTACTTTTTTACAGTTAGAGAACAGAAATAAGAAGGCAAAGTATTATCTTGTTGGACCTCAGCTCAGAGTAGCACATTATAAGACTAAAATTTTTTGTTACTCTGTGTATGCCTGTTAATGTTCATAAAGTTGCCTGAAGTATTGAACGTAGGAGTACATATATCTTTGCAAATAAATATTTCCAAGTTTTTTGGGCATATACCCAGAAGAGGGGTTGCTGAGTCATATGGTAATTGTATTCTTAATTTTTTGGGGAGCTGCCATACTGTTTTTCCTAATGGCTGCAAATTTTAGCAAGTAGGCAAATTCACAAATAAGGAGTTCATGAATAATGAAAATCATTCATATTTCAAGAAAGTATATAGCTTAATATTGACAGATTGTTTAGTTTGGTGAAATTCACGATGAGAAAATCTACTTTTCTTATTACTTCAGAGCCAAAAAGTCAGGATTGAGAGTTAGCTCTGGGAGGTAGCATATTGTAGAGCAAGTCAAACAGTTGTAGGTTTAATCCTGATTCCACCAGGAATTGTGGGAATCATTGGTAAGTTATATCACTGATGACTCTTAATTTCCACATCTATAAAATGAATATGGTGATATCAGTTATAAGAAAATTGTTATGACAATTAACTGGCTTCTCAATAGATACAGAAAAAGCACTTGACAAAATTCAATACCTATTCAAGATTAAAAACTCAGTAAACTAAGAATAAAATAAAACTTCTTTATCTTTATAAAGAACATCTGCAAAAAAAAATGCAATATGCATAATGGTGAGAAACTTGAAATTTTTCTACTAAGATCAAGTAAGTACAAGGTAAAAATGTCCTCTCTCATCATTGCTTTTCAGCATCATCCTGGAAGCTCTACATAATGCAATAAGACAAAAAAGAAAAGGAAATAAGAGATATAAAGACTGGGAAGGAAGGCATAAAACTGCATTTGTTCTCAGATGACATGATCACCTATGAAGAAAGTCTGAAAGAACTGACAAACTCCTGGAACTAATGAGTGATTACAGCAAGGTTGTAGGATACAAGGCTAATATACAAAACTCAAGGACTTTCTTATATACCAGTAATAAACAAATGGAATTTAAAATTAAAACCACAATACCATTTACTTTAGTAGTCACAAAAATGAAACACTTGTATAAATCTAACAAAATGCATATGTATAAGATCTATATGAGGAAATTTATAAACCTTTGATTAATAAAATCAAGAAAAACTAAATAAATCAAGAGATAGTCCATGTCCAAGAACAGGAGGACACAAAATAATCTGAAGATTGCATGCATTCCAAGCAAATTCCAGAAAGTTATTTTGTGGATATCAAAAGACTGACTCTAAAGTTCATATGGAGATGCAAAAGACCCAGATAAGGTAACAAAATATTGAAGGGTAAGAACAAAGTTGGAGGACTGCTACCCAATTTCTAGACTTACTATAAAGTTATAGTAGCCAAGACTGTCTGGTACTGTCATAAGAATAGACATATCAGTGGAACAGAACAGAGAACACAGAAATCAACCCACATAAATACAGTCAACTGATCTTTGACAAAGGAGGGAATACAATGATGAAAAGATAATATTTTCAACAAATGCTGCTGGAATAACTGAACATCCATATGATTTTAAAAAAATGAATGAGATACAGATCTTATTCACTTTATAAAAATTAACTCAAATTGATCACAAGCCTCAATATAAAATGGAAAACAATAAAATTCCTAGAAGATAACACAGAAGTAAACCTAAATGATCTTGATTTTGGTGATGACATTTTAGATACAATATACCAAAAGTCATGAATAATTTTTAAAAAAGCATTTATAATCTGGACTTCATTAAAATTAAAAACTTCCACTCTGTAAAATATAATGTCAAGAGAATGAGAAGACAAGCATAAACTGACAGGAAATATTTTCAAAAGATACCACTGATAAAGAATTCCTCCAAAATGTACAAAGAATTCTCAAAATTCAACAGTAAGAAATCAAACAATCCAATTAATAATGGGCCAAATATCTTCTCAGCAAAGATATTCAGATGGCAAATAAGCATATTAAAAGTCAGAGAACTGCAAATTAAAATAACCAGTGAGATATCACTGCACACCTATTAGAATGGCCAAAATCTGGAACACTGAAAACACCAAATGCTGGCAAGGATGTCAACAGGAGGTCTCATACATCACTGATGGGAATGTAAAATGGTACAGACACTTCGGCAGTTTCTCACAAAACTAAACATGCTCTTATATACATAGATCCAGGAATCACACTCCTTGGTATTTACCCAAAGGGGCTGAAAACTTATATCCACACAAAACTGGCACATAGACATTCATAGCAGCCAAGATGTCCTTCTTCGGTAGGTGGGTGGATCAATAAACAGGGCTATCAAGTCATGAAAAGAGACAGAGGAAGCTTAAATGCATGTTGCTAAGTGAAAGAAGCCAACCTGAAAAGGTTGCATGATCAGTGGTTGCCAAGGGATTAGAGGAGCGGGGGCGGGGGGAATAGGCCGAGCACAGAGGATTTTCAAGGCAGTGAAACTACTACTCTGTGATACCATAACGACAGATACATGTCACTATACATTTGTCCAAATTCATAGGATGTACAACTCTAAGAAAGAACTCTAACGTAAACTGTATGCTTTGGGTGATTATGCTCTATGTCTCTGTGTAGATTCATGAAGTGTAACAAATGTGCTACTCTTGAGGGAGGTGTTAATAATGAGGGAGATTATGCATGTTTCTTCTGATCAGAGATATAGGTGTAATCTCAGTAGTTTCCTCTTAATTTTGTTGTGAACCTAAACCTCCCCAAGAAATGTAAAGTCTTAATACAAGAAAGATAAACTGAGATGTTATGTGTGCAAAGACTACGTCATCAGGCATTTAATAGAAGTTAATCTAGATTTTTAATTAAATTAACTTCCTGAGAAATAATTGATATCTAGCCCTTTGAACTACTCAGAAGTCCTTAATTCTTATCTTTATTAAATTATTTTTAGTCTAACGAGCTTAAACAGATGGAAGTTTTCCAGTGACCCAGATTTTAAGTGTAGAGAAAGAAATCTGACCTTAAAACACTCCCCCTGAGCCAGAACTGCACACTGCTTGTGAAACCTCAGTCGGTGTTGATCTTTTATTTTAAATTATTATAGTACATCAATCAACCTCTCATATCTATGTCAGCATCCCATTAATTTTTAAAAGAAACATTTTAAAGTTTAATCTTGGAGTATTTTCTTCCTATGAACTAATAATTTATTTTTATTTCTAAGGACAAAAAACTGTTCTGAAAAATATCAACACACTCTTTCTTATATAAGGAACATGAAACTGGAACTAGACTATAAACAAAGGATAAAACAAAGTAAATTAAACAAGGAACTTAATATTTTCTGCATATGGATAATGCCAGTACGCACAGGGAAGATTTGATGAATACCCTCAACTTAAGAAATTTGACAGAAAAGTACAATTGTATGATATACCTAACAGTTCTGTTACTGATTGTTCACTCAAGAGCTTTTGTTGTTTTAGATTTGAAAATAAAACCATGATTTCCATACCTTTGGTTAAAATTTAGGAACTTGTTTACTAAAAGATCCTAACTTATTCAAGAATCATTTTTCCATGATAATTATGTGGTTTATGTTTATTAAGTCTATTATATGTTGTTTTAATCAATTAGTTAAATGTAGAATTAAAATATTTGATCTTGTATACAAGCTTTAAAGCACAAGTCCAATAACTTTTACCATACAGTTAATCAGTTAATTCTTATTTGTCAGTGGTTCCCATTTATGTTCTGGGACTAGAATTATTTCATTCATTCTGTTATATTATATATCACCAACTGTGGTAAGGGGACTGTGGCTGTATAGGTACCTCAGCCTCAGTTATTGTACCTCTAAACAGTTATTGTAATAACTAGCTCCTAGGGCTGTTATCAGGATTAGTTAATAATTCAATGTATGTATACTGCATGGGGTAATTTATTGAGCGTATAGCATATTTATACTCAATAAAGGTTAATTCCCTGCTAAATGTTTTAAAAGAATAAAACCATAAATTAAGCCATCATCACAGCCATAAGTCTTCTCTGAGGATTTAGATAATTCATTTATTGATGTGTGTGTTTTTGTAGATATATATGTATAAGGCTTCTGGAGTTGTACATATTGTTGGCCAAAAGTTTCCTTTGTTTTTGTTTTTTTTTCATACCATGGCTCTAGTAGCACTTAGTTGTCTTTAACTGCATGCAAAACAATTTTGTTAGATTGTATTGTGACAGCTGCCATATCAGCATTCAATTTAAAAAAACATCGAAATCAGTGAATTTTTGTAGCCATTTTAATATTGAAGATGGAAGAAGATAAGTGACATTTTCTGGCATATATGTTTTATTATTTCAAGAAAGGTAAAAATGAAACTGAAAGGCAAAAAAAAAGAAAGACTTGTGCAGTGTACAGAGAAGGTGCTGTGACTGATCAAATGTGTCGAAAGTGGTTTGCGAAGTTTCGTGCTGGAGACTTGTTGCTGCATGATGCTCCTCAGTTGGTCCACCAGTGGAAGTTGATAGCGATCAAATCAAGACATTAATTGAGAACAATCAATGTTACACCACACGAGAGATAGGCAGCACACTCAAAATATCCGAATCAATAAAGTGATTGGTGAAAATAAAAAAACTTGTCATTTGTTTTATGGAAAAAACCACATGAACTTTTTGATCAACCTAATAATTACTAATTTTAATAAACTTATCCTACCTATTGTATCAGGGGTAGGGAGGTGCTACCTAGATGTTTCCAAGACTTCTCAGTGGGTCAGGAGAAAGTGTGGAGGATCCTCTGCAACAGGGTTACATGAAGTCCTATTTCCATCACATCGGTGGCCAGTTTTTGGCATAACATGAAACAGAAAATGTGTACACACTGTTTCAGCTGCTTTTCCTCAGAGGCACAAACATAAACTATCCAAAGTGAGCCCAGTGAAAGGAAAGCTTACCCGTTTCCAGAAACCAAGACCATTTCCTACGTGTAAGACTGCCATCACCGTGAGTAACTGTAGCGTCCACTTTGTCTTGAGCCACTGTACTGCTGCTCTCTGAACTGCAGGTGAGTCAGTTCTGTCTTAAACTTCTTGGCTAAAGGTTACTCCACAGAAAGGAAGAGCAAATAATCCCTCAGGCTAAAAATGAGCTTGAATATACTATGATTCAGTTGCTACAAACTCTCAACCTGTAGATTCAGTCATGAGTGGCAAAATAATTTATCTTCATGTAATCTTTGGATATACATATATATCTTTGTATGTATACACACACATAAATGTTTATGTATGTGTACATATACACATGTATACTTATATATTTAAATTAGTACTAATTCAGTTAGCATCTGGGTTTTATGCCTCAGTTTGTTACATAATATTTGTGTGACCCCACACCAGCCATAACCTATCTGAGGGTTTGTCTGAGGGTCCGATAAGATAATCTGTACATAAGGCCATCCTTACATTACATAATTCTGTTAAAACAGTTATTATTGTTGAAAATACATCTACATCAAGCTAAATTCACAAGCATTTATTTAGTAGAATTAGGGGAAAAGTAATAATTTAGGAAATTTGATTTCATTATAAAACATAGAGCACAAAACAATTAATTTTCAGTCCCTTCAATTAAAAATTTTATTAATATGGTTTTAATAAAATTTTCTTCCAATTTGTTCTAATTTGATGTACAACTACCAAATAAAAACTACCTAACAGTGTTTAAAAGTATATCTTTCACTTCTATTAGTCAAGATTCTCTGTCTGGTCTTTTGGAGGTAAAATTTAGTACCCCTGTGTCTCTTAGAATTCATTTTCTGATAAAAGTGAAAAGTGTATGATCCATCAGAAAACATATTCTCACTCAGCCCTCCATGAGATAATGTTTGTAAATTTATTTTGCTGTGTCTATTTAACTATTGAGTAAGAAAACGAGTTATTTTATCCAATTTTTCTTGCGAGAAAAATAATATACTCAGAATGTCTGGATGATTATCTCAGGAGGCACAATGTTGGACCTTTCAAAAAGTTTCCTATTTCTCTGAATCCCTTTCAAAGAATATTCTAAAAATCATTCCCATCTGCCTAGAAATGTTTTTCTGCAGCCACAATCAGCTCTAGTGAGTTGCCTAATGTTTTGTTTTTTTTTTTAAATGAACTCTGTAAAATTCCCTTCAGTTTCAGAGCTTTGTAAGATTTGGATTTCACTGTAATTTATAGGAAAACAGCACTGAGCCTAAGTGCGAACCTTCAAAAATCCACCCTTTGTAAGAAATGTGACAGCCCTTTTCTCTCTAAGAGATTATGTGCTTTCAATTAGCAATGTGTGAGCCCACACATTTTTTAAATTATTTATTTTTGTACAAAATAATGTTTTTACTATAGAAAGCACAAGATATAGAAAAGCCAAAAATTGGAATTCTCTATGATGTCATCAGCCTTTCAGATTTTTTTCTAGGCAGAAATAGAATATGTGTATATTATTTACTGAATGGTATCATGTATACTATATACTGGTCTTTATCATCGTTTTTAATGGCTGCACAATATTCTACAGAGAAGACATACAGTTTATAAGCCCCTATTATCTTCAATTGTTCCCAATTCTTTGCTGTTTTATATAAATAACCCAGAGACAAACATCCCACACATACATCTTTGCTCAGGTGTCCAATTATTTCCTGAGGAAAATTTTCTACAAGCAGAATTGCTGAGTCAAAGAATTCACACATTCTTAAAGTTTTTGATAGATCTTGACAAACCCTCCTCTGGAGATGGTTGAACAAATTTGCATTTCCATCAATAAAGTATGAGATTGCCTATATTGCCTAAAAGCTCACCAAGTTGTGGTATTCTCATTCTTCATAAGACTCATCAGTCGGTTGCTAAAAAATAGTTCTAGCGAGGCTAAACATTTACATACTTTCTGGTAAAACAGAGCAATACATTCCCAAAGCAGACACAATTCTTTCAAAAGCCTGCCAACTCTTGGAAATATTGTTTATGTTTTTTCCCCTTAACTTTTTTCTATAGCAATATTTTATAATGAAATAAAGAAAGAAAATTTTTCTTCTTTTCTCCACCTCCGTCAATAAAGACTTGCCCAAAACAAGAATACAGGTCCCAGTTAAAAACTATGGAGAGAGCACAATTCAATTTGATCAGAAAGCTGGGTGTTCTCTCCTCTGTCAAAACTGACAGTGTGTTTGCATGTCACTGACCCAAGGATCGCTGCCTTTATCCATTGGGTACTATTTTTCTCCCAGATCCTAAAAATTGATCTATTCATTAATAAATGTGTTACTGAGTGTATATACCACATATGCTAGCATAAGGTAGGTTTATTTATTCATGTATCAAACAAGTATTTATTAAGTGCCTGCTCCATGTCGAACTCTATTCTAAGCAGTCAGCACCAGTTTTCAACAAGACAGGTCAGGTCTATGTTCTTCAAATACTTCGACTTAAGTCGGGAGGCTGGGTGTGTTGGTCACGAGGACTCTAGGTACCAAATGTAAAAAGATCACAAGAATCACACTAATTATGTTTTTTTCCAATTTCAAACTAAATTTAACCTTTAAACATCTCAAAGCATTCCATAAACAGAAATCTTTTATGGCCCACAAACCTTTCTTTCATTTGAATGCTATTTTTTTCCTACCTTTACTTCAGATCCTTAGAATTGTGCAATGTTTCTTTGTCTCTACATGAAACATAGTTCCTAGTAGGATCTCAGAATCTTGTTTTGCCCAGGACCTGCTAGTTTTATCAAGCACTTCACCGTAAATAACATTTCTTCTGCCAAATATTTGGCATGATTTTTGGGTAATGTTTCGTGACAGCTGAATTAGAATGCACTATCAAAATGCATTCTTTCCCCTTATCTCTGTAATAAAATTTAAAATTAACATGCTGCTTTCTCATGCTTCATTCTGTTGCATTTGCCTCAATTTCTCTTGGTTACAAAGCATATTGGTTATGAATATGTATTAGGGTTTGCTGTCAAACCCTGTGAACATCTTCTGGAACAGATTAGAATGCTATTTCAAAACGAAGGCATCAGTTTCTATCACCCCCTGCAATTTTCACTTACCAATGAACATTCATGAGGGACCGAACAACAGAACAGGAGAGACTAGCCCACCAGCCAAGGTTCATATTGCTCCTTTTTCTTGCTTTGATAGATTTTCGTTGGTTTTAATTTTCATTTACATTATGATATCAATGATTCAAAAGCTCACTAATCTAAATGGAGTTTAAATTTTGTGACTAACAAAGGCACAGACCTTGAAATCCCTGTATTAAATGTAAGGTGTGGAACCAAACTCTTCTAAACCAAAATACCAACAGATTTCCTATCAACTGGTAAATTACCATTGAATTGTAGCCGCAGGAAACACAAAATCAATAAATCTATCTTTCACTTTTAAATAAAGACAATTGCAATCCCCAAGATCTGTAATTTTCCGTATCATTTTTCTCTGTCCGTGGAAGTTTTCAGTTCTCTGCTTCAGACCCAAATGATGTTTATTAGTATCATCTATTTTGTCTAAGCTAGAAACAGGGTCACGAGCCTGAGAGGGAATGGTACAGCCAAGGGACAATCGAGCTTCACTGGAAATATAAACTACGAAAGGATAAACATACACTGTTTTTAAAAATAACAAATTGTTTTTTTAAATATCTTTTTAAAAAATTGCTGTCCATTGGTTGGAAACCATAAATTGAGTCAGAGAATTTCATGCATCCACAAGTTCCTGCATTTTAGAGCTGAACGGAAGTTTAGAGAAACTATACCAAACTCTTCATTTAAAAGGAAAATACTGAGGCCCAGAGAGTTAAAAAGTCTTCTCAGGTCACACAGCTCCCTGTTGACAGGACTAGACCTACAACCAGAGGCTCCTAGTTCCTAATCACTTTATTACACCACAAATATGTTGACTTCAGCAAACCGTGATTATTTCTACTATAACATGTTCATCAACAATCCAGAAATATATGAGGTTAGAATGTCTATACCGCAATGATCTCATGCAGTGTTGAAAAAAGGTATTTACCTAGAACTGTAAAACTTTATGATAATAGACTTAAAATTTACATATGAACTCTAAAATCAATAAAGTATGAATAAACTAAAAAGTCAGGAAGATTTTAAGCCACGTCCTGGAAGAAAATCCTTTCACCCGAATTATCAACTCCTTCTCACTCTTGCGTCCTTCTCAAATCAACTATCCACCATTTCCACTAATATCTGGCCATTATACTCATTCCTTTGATCTCTCATCCTTTCACCCCTGGTATCAAACAAAACACTAGCTGACACTGGCAAAGATCACACAAATGCAGAATGATATCACTATAATAAAATGCATGCTCTCCAACCTCAAAATCTAGGAGTTCTGCTAAACTCCTAGGAAGCCTCCCAAGTTTTTTGCTGAACTCTTAGTTTTATTTTCCACATTCTTTAAACTTCTACTAATAGAGAAATTTAACTTGTAATTCACAGAAATGAAGGAAAAGAAAGAGGAGGATGAGAGGAAGAAGAGGAAAAGAAAGAGATGTCAATCAGATGGGAATTTTCTCAAATATCTGCAATACAGACTGACTTGCATCTTCTCCTTCCTGTGACAATAACTGCTCCTCTCATCAGGATACCTCTTTCACCATCTCAGGGGGTCTCGTCTATCACCTCCCTCCTGCTCTCTGTTGATTCCCTTGCATCAGCATTTGAACATAATCAAGTCACTTGAATCATTAACAATCTTTCTCTGACATTACCATATACTTTTAGCTACTGCTCATCTTTCTCCATTGAAACAACCATCTTCAAGGAATCAGGTTCACACATTGTCTCAATTTGCCCACCTCCAGCTTTTTCATCCCATCGCAGTACAGCTTCTCTCCCTTTCCCTCCACTGAAGCTGCCCTTACCAAAAAGGCAAAAAACCGGCAGTTAAATCTTTCAGTGGATTCGTGTCAGTTCTTCTAAGATGAAAAATTTACCAAGTTAATATTTGGTTCCAAATATCCTGGAGAAAATTTCTTGAGATTCCATTTAGTTGAAAAGTGAAACCAGAGTTATGTGTCAGACATCTATCAAAGAAAAAAAAAGGTTCAAACTGCTGTAAATGAGAGGGGAAGAATTTGATATTTGTTTTTATTGCTTTGGTTTCATTGTTTGATTAGACAGAGAAGAAGAGTGGCACAAAGAGGCGTTGAACAGGGTGGGTGACAGTGTGATAGTAGAGGGTGATGTGGCTATAAAGGGCCATTTAGAAAGTCCCACAGGCAATAAAGCTAAAATAACTTAAAATTAAATATATATACATATATTATATTATATTATACATGTGTAGTCTTACTCTTTTTATAAGCCAAGTAGTATATCATGATTTATTTATCCATGCATTTATTGGTGAATAATTGGGCTGTTTTAAATACTCTATTTGATTGACATTAAGTAAATATTCTTATGCAAATATATTTCTGCATGTAATAATTTATTTAGAATAGTTTGTAGAATTGGAATTCTGGTTTGAAAAGTATACTTTTGGGGTTCTGGTCAAGTTGACAGCATAGGTAAATGCACTACACCAATCTTTCTACAACCACATCAAAATTACAAATACACTACAGAACAGCCATCATTTGGAAACACCTGAAATCTAGCTGAACAGAAATCCTATAACTAAGGATATAAAGAAGCCACATCAAGACTGGTAGGAGAGGTGGAGAGGTAGAACAGGCTGGTCCCACACCCACATGTGGCAGACAAAAATTGGAAAGTATATGTTGGCTGCAGAGGTCCCTCCTGAGGACTGAGGGTCCCAGCCCCACAGCAAGCCCCTCAGACCAGGATTCCAGTGTTGGGAAGAGAAGTCCCCATAACTTCTGCCTGTGCAAACCAGTAGAGACTGTGGTTAAGTGAGATGCAGTCTCCTTCCTCCTAAGGGGCCCCTCTGCATGGACTTACTCAGATTCCCTCCCTCTGAGATCAGCACTGGGGCACCACCTCAAAATGTACCAGGGACATATGGGCAGGAACTGAAGTATCCGGTATCATGGTGAGAGCTGAAGGAACAGCATTCTCCCAGACAGAAGTGCTGGCAAAGGCCATTGTCCTTTTCTGGACCCTTCCCCCACAGAGCTGGCAGGCAGGTGCCATATCTAAGTCTCCATCAATCTCGTTAATACTGTTCACCCCACCCTGGTGATTCCCTGAGACCCTGCCTCACCCAACTTTTGGGCCCACCTAGCTATTTCCAGTGGTTTTTCCATTGGAATGATCTGTCTTGGCTCATGCTTCATACTTTCCTAAAATCTCTCAAACAAGAAGTATCTGACCATAGTGTGTCCTTACCTCTCACTAAGTGGCCCCAGGCCTGGAACTAGCAGCAGCCAGCCTTGGTTTGCAGCTTGGCCTGTCCTGGGTACCTCCAAGCCCAGCACAAGTAATCAGCAAATCACTCTGTAGCTTATGCTGGGTGGCCCTGGGCAGGACACGGGTGGTGGCTGACCTTGACCTGCACCTCTTGGGAAGCCCCAGGGCTACCTCACAAGTGACACACTCAAGGGGTGGGCTCAGTAGGCACCAGAACCCTGCTGAAGTATGTACTGCTCTACAGAGTGGGCCCTACACTGTTGATCTTCCATGGTAATTATAGCCAGTCCTTGTAGCCGATGAGCCTGAGGGTAAATTCCTCCCATTGACATGGCAACAGCAATCAAGACCCAACTACAAAAGAAGGTTGTACATAGCTCATGGAGGTGGGGAGCAAACCTGGAGTGCCCAGCTCAGGTGATCGGAGAGGCTGTGTGTCTGGACCCTACAGAACACCTACTACGTAAGACCACTCTATCAAACCTGGGAGACATAGAAACTCTATCTAATACAAACAAACCAACACAAGGAAACTGCCAAAAAAAAAAAAAAAAAGGAGGCAAAGAAACATGTCCCAAATGAAAGAACAGAACAAAACTCCAGGAAAAAGACTAAACAAAATGAAAATAACCAATCTATCAAATACAGAGTTGAAAATACTGGTTATGAGGATGCTCCATAAACTTAGGGGAAGAGTAAAAGAACATAGTGAGAATTTCAACTGAGATAAAATATATAACAATGGAAGTAGAAAACATAAAAAAGAACCAATCAGAAATAAAGAATACACTAACTAAAATGTACAACACGTTACAGGAAATCGAGAGTTCAGCAGATGAAGTAGAGGATCAAATTAGAGATACTGAAGATAAGAAATCCAAAAACACCCAATCGGAACAGCAAGAAGAATATTTAAAAAATGAGAATAGTATAAGGAGTCTCTGGGACAATTTCAAGTGTACCAACATCTGCATAATGGGAGTGCCAGAAGAAGAGAGAAAGCAAGGGAGTAAAAACCTATTCGAAAAAATAATTACAGAAAACTTCCCTAACCTGTTGAAAAAAATAGAAAATAAATAGAAAAATAAACGTGTATATGTTTAGTAAGCACAGAAAGACCCAAACAAGATGAACCCAAAGAGTCCTACTCCAAGACACATCGTTTAAAAGCCAAAGAGAGAGTCTTACAATAAAAGCAGCAAGAGAAAAGCAGTTAGCTATCTACAAAGGAGCTCCCATAAGACTGTCAGTGGATTTCTCAGCAGAAACTTTGCAGGTCAGAAGATATTGGCAAGAAATATTCAGAGTGGTGTAAAGCAGGGAGCTACAATAAATCATCTACCTGGCAAGCTATCATTGAGAATTGAAGGACAGATAGAGTTTCCCAGGCAAGAAAAGGCTAAAGGAGTTCATCACCACCAAATCAGTATTACAAGAAATATTAAAGGGTCTTTTTTTAAGATAGGAAGGGTTTGAGGGATGGGTGAAAAAGGTGATGGGATCGAGAAGTACAACGTGATAGTTACAGAATAGTCACAGGGATGTAAAGTGCAGCACAGTCGATAATACTGTGATAACAGTGTATGGTGTCATATAAGCACTACATTTATCGAGGTAGTAACTTAAGTGAGTTATATAATGTCTAATCATTGGGTGGTACACCTGAAGCTAACATAATATTGTATGTCAACTGTAACTGAAAAATAAAAAATGATTTAAAATTTAAAAAATTATACTTTCAATACATTTTACATTTGATATATTCTGGAAAACTGTCTCCAAAAACCTTTGATAATTTATAGTCTTGGTAATTTACAGTCTTGGTAATAATGCCCATTTCCCTGATTCTTCGCCAATAGTAAATATTATTGGTCTTTTTGCTCTTTGCCAAGTTGATGAATGAAAAAGGATGTCTTCTGTTTCTTATTAGAGTTTCAGATCTAATTCCTAGTGAGTCTGAGTACCTTTTCACATGATTAGCAGCTCTTTGTGCGGTACTTTTCCTTGAATGCATAAACCCTGATAATACATGTAAATATAACATATGTATTAAAGCTATGTGTGGTGTGTGTATGTGCATACATGGCTAAGAATGAATAGAAATGCATTGGGAAATATAACATTAAGGGTAATTATTCAGGTAGTGCAGTGATTGCAGGTTGGCCATAGTCATAACGGAATTTCATGTGTTACTTGGATGTTTTACAATAAGAATAGTGTATTCTAACTTTTTAAAATAATGAAGTGACTATTAAATAAATAGAAATAATCAAAATGAATAAAATTGTATGACTGGCTATACCATCTTTTCCTATTTGTTTGCTTCTCATCCTGCTACTTCCAGTAAATAACCTGCTTCTCTATTGTATCAGCTTCAATAGTTTCTCTGCCCCCTTGAAGGAGTACCCTAAGATCTGGCCTTAGACACTCTGCTCTCTCCTCCAACTATCTCATTTGCACCCACGGTCTCCACTCTCAGAGACCTATGGATCTCACACCAACGTCTCTCTGCCTGCCTAACCCTTCTACTTGGCTTTAAACAAATAATGGAGCTGAACTTAGTCAAAACATGTGCAGTTAGAGCAACCAAAAGAATATACAGGAACCTCTGAGAAGAGAAAATAGTAACATAATAAGGTGTTAATCCAACCTGGGTAGTGAGACAAGACTTTCCTGAGAGAGTGGTATTTAAACATGAAGTGTGAGTAGGTGTTAGCTGGGAAATACCATTAAAGCTTTCAAATAACTAAAATATGAGCAGCGTGACTAAAACAATTTGGGTACTGTTCCAATTTCAGATAATTTTGTGACTGAGTTGTTGGAACCGTAAATCCAGACTAAACATTTGCAGGGAGGGGAGTGAAGGAGGGGGTTGAAGGAGGAGGTAAGGACTCCTCTGAAAAAAATGGATGGTCCCAATTTTTATAGTTCTAGGGAAGGAATGTGGAAAAATTGGACTTAGACTAGCTTGAAGGAAAATATTTTCTGTTATCTCTGAGGCCAAGAATCAACTTGGTCTCCAGGCTCCAGGGCATGAGAGGTCTGATATGTTTCTAAGGGCATGGATTGGCTGAGAGTAACCCCTTGGCCATATAAATGTGACCACAAGTGAGGAAGCAGAACAATTAGTAGGATTCCATGAGAAGGATCCAAAGCAGTATTACCCAAAAGGACTTTCTGCAATAATGGAAACATTCTATAATCTGCACTATCCAACGTGGTGCTACTAGCCACGTGTGGCTACTGAGTACTTTAAATGTGGTTGGTGCTTTTGGAGAACTGAATGTTTTATTTTATTGAATTCTTATTTTATTTCAATTTAATTTAAATAGCTACACATGGTTTGTGCCCATTGGATAATTCAGGTGCATAGCAAAACCAATGTGAAACCTGGCTGCAGCTGTGCTGAGAATTAGGGAAGAATGCACGCAACATATGGGAAGCCGAGGAGTAGCGGGAAATCGCGTACCTGGTGGTCCTTAGTAGAGAGTGGTGTTACCCAGAGAGTCGAGATTTAATGAAGGTCATACCCATAAAATAGTGGTAAGACATGATGAAGAAAGAAAAGACCCCCAGGAACTTGTGCCTAAGCAAGTGTGACTCAGTCTTGGGAAAAAAGTTAGCAATAACCAAGGGACAATTTGGAGGTTGCCTATTTTTAGTAACAGAGCTGGTGGGGTCTTGTGTATCATTGGGTATGCTATACCTGATAATGTGTGAGAAATGTGAAATCAAAATGGTACAAATTACAGTTGCTTTGTTTTTTAATTTTCAGGAAATTTGAAAAAGTAGGCTTGGTCTACAGGTCTGAATACATTGATGCACCACAGATAGACAGGCATCTTTGCTTTTGTTCTCTCTCCTTCATAACAGGTTTCCTAGCTGCCTTCTCTGCTCCAGATCTGGCTGAAGCTCAAGGTTAAAATGTTTGTTTACCAAAGGCACTCTATCAGCCTCTCTGATCCAGATTAATGTTTATAAGCACCTGTTCCAAAAGCACACAGAGAAATGGAAAAGGCATGAAGCTGTTAGAACTTGTCAAAGAATTCAGCACAAAGGCCACAGCGTGAAGGAAAAGCAATTTTTCATGTGTGTTGACACACAGCTTCATTTACTGTGTCTTGGTGATGACATCATTTGCTAACCTCAACCATAAATTCTAGCAAGTCAGACAAAATCACCAAAGAGTCCTCTGTCATTTCCAATTGCACCAGCCACAGTGGTATTGGATTTGTCTCCACACTATTACCTGATGCTGAGGAGAGGGACCTGCAGAGCCTCACGGATTTTCTGCTGCTGCCAAAAACAGGTTTTTTGATTCCACTAAGGGAGTTGGGGCAAGATATGTTCTGACCTGCTGCCTTTGTTCAGTAGGTGATGAATTGACTGAGGCTGTTGAATGCACTCTGTACTATATGACTGAGTTATAAATTAAACGTTCCTGTTTACCTTCTCACAAGTCTTCACTGAGATGCCTTTAGAAAGGAAAATAGAAATAAAAAAGCAATGGGTTATTCTTATCATTTCATTTTATTCTTCCATTCTTTCCCTGCATTGATTTTATTGTAGGAGCTCTTGGGTATTTGCTCAATACACATTAATTCCAACTTACAAAGATACAGTCCCTGTGCTATTGATTTAGCATGCTTGTTTTGTTCATGAAGTCCTTATCCTATTCCTTAGAGCAACATCCCAGAGAGAGGTTGTCTTGCAGCCAGTGGGGGCCATGCCATATGATGGGCTGGAGAGTCGACAATCTACTCCCTGAGCCCTCACTCTTTCTGCCCCATGGGTAATTCAGATAAATATTTTTGAGCTTCATTCTCCTTATGTGTAAATGGGAAATAAAAATGACTGTCCTGCCTACCTTCCAGGTTTGTGAGAGGATCAAACAACAAAATACTTACAGAAGCACTTTATAAAATCGTACCATACTTGGAAGATAATAAACTTGTATTTATCATTTCACCTCCACTGATTTCCAGAAAGAGTTTTAGCTCAGTTACAACAGAAGATTCGTAGATACTTGTACCATTAAAGCAAAGATAAAAGAACAAGAGTCATAAAAGAAAATAGCAGATAATGGTTCCAGAAAAATCTATGTTAAGAATAGTTCTATCAGTTGAACACTAAATTTAGCTTTTAACTGCCTGGCAGCTAAGGCAGAACACAAAAGACTATCAAGCACGTGACTCTCCCTTATTTACAAAATGAAGCATGTTCGTTTATTCAGAGAGAAGAAAATTTCCTGCCATTAAACTATAAGAATTGTGGGTGAAATTGTTTTCTGGTCACACACCTGTCTACCATTTCCCGTTGCCCTTGCAGTTGGAATGCCAGCCTGGCCCACAAAACCTTCCCCAGGTGTTCTTTCAGGCTTTTCTCCCCGTACTTGCTTGAGACATAACAAGTGTGGAAGGTAGAAGCTACAAGAAGCTTGTGTACCTGAATCATTACTTGGAGTTGCCCACCAATTAGAAATATCTGTTTTCTACTTCATATGAGTGAGGGGAAAAAAAAACACACCACACTATCATGTTTGAGCTATTTTACAGTTTGCATGCTCTATAAAAATCAAGGTTTTCTAATTTGGAAGTTTTTTGGATAACATATAACATAATATACAGAATTTTGGGTTGGTTTTTTTTATTTGTTTTTGCTTCATGAATTTGTGCATCATCCTTGCACATGGCCATGCTAACCTTCTCAGTATTGTTCCAATTTTAGTGTCTGTGCTGCCAAAGTGAGCACCAGTTTTTAACTATCAGTTTTATCTAGTCTTTTTAACCTTTATGGAAGGTCTCATATTTTGTCAGAGATGAGCAAAATCTAATGGTTCTAAAAGAAAAGGAGTGAAACAGGATGGGTGATTTTATTTACGTGTTTCAGATGGTGATTCCTGGGGTAGAAAGGAAAAAAGCAGGGGATGAGAATAGTTATAGAACAGGAGACATACCCAGGAGGCCCTGTCCCTGAGGGTAAGTTGATAGAGAATATACAATGGGCAATGAAAAGACAGAAAGAAGACTGTGAGAGTTTAGAAAGAAGGACAGAAAATGGGAAGATAGAAAAGGCCTAAGTCTGATTTCCCTGAACCCCTTAGAGCCTAGCCTGCCCGTCAGGGCATCAGAACTCTCAGCTTCGACCCTTTGGAGCAGAGAAGCATTGTGGATCAGCCCGGGTGTAAAATCTGTCTGCTGCATTCTTGGGAATTTTATAACGACAATCAAGCATGAGGATGTCATACATTCTGTGGATTTATTCATTTTATTACACCTCAAGCGCAATTCTCATATCTGCACAGCTGCCTCCTCAACTTCTCTGGTCTCGTAAGACGAAGTGTATGTTGTTTAAATTCCATTCACCACCCTCCCCCTGCCCAGACAGTTTGTTCTGAGGACTCTTCCTGAACATCTCTGGGGCCTTCCTGCTTGGCTTTTACTATGCCTTTCTCACACTGAGCTGTTTTGGGTCTTTCCTACTTTGCATATAAACACCCTACCCTTTTACACACAGCTTAGGAGATTTCATTTCTAACTTTTTAAATCAAAAGATTTAGCAGATCTTGGGCAAATGAGAGCATGGAGTAGATAGCACAGGGCCAGCCCTTGGCTCTGAGCCCATCACCTGGGCCACAGCCAATGGTCCAGGAGGTGATGTGGACTAGAGTTGTTGACGGAGTAAGGTCAAGACCCAATTCAGCAAGCCCAGCAGTGCAGGCAAACTATAGTCCCAGGTCAATAGGCAGTAGGGCATCTGGGATCAAAGAGCAGAATGTCCTGCCAGGGGAGGTCAACAGTGAGGAATTACAAAAAAGAAATACTCAAACACCTACACAGCCAGACTTCGGGAAGAAACTCAATCAGTGTAAGTCAGGCTTCTGGGAAACTTCTCCAATATTCCATTTCCCTTGACCCATAATTTCTACTTCTTAGCATTCCTTTAAAATCAGCAAACCATAACCATCCTTCTTTACATAATAGCTGGTTTTTGAACTATCTAAGAAAATGTAAAATATGGTTGACATCAAAATAATATGAATATCCAGAGACCATGTCATTTCTCTAAGCATTAGCAGTTCTACAAGAAAGTTTGAGTAACGGCCACTTTTACAATTCTGTGAATAATATAATTTCCCTCCCTTCAAGCTGACATATGGCTTTTTGGACACCATCACTTGAAAGAAAATGAAATTCACAAGTTATTTTTCTGGCACATCTAGCCAGGTAAGTTTTTCGTTCTAAAGAAGAGGATCAAGGCATCGATGAAAACTTTTTTAAATGTTTATAAAGTAGGAGGTGGAAAATGATGCTCTTCTACTCTTCTATGTGAATTTCTGTCTCTGTAAACCTTATTATTCCCACTTCCTATCGCAACTAAAAGGAATGTAGAAGCATAGGTGTGTCATTAGGAGTCTAATTGCCTTTAGGAAATATATGAATTAGAATAAAGACTTCGGAGACCATGTGGTTCCACCTCTACTCACTGAGCAGGTAACACCTCTCCATGGAGCACTTGCTCTTTCAAGCGCCCTCCAGAGTGTATGTCACTTAAGCCTCACAACGACCCTATTATCTCCATGTTAGAAACAAACAAAGCTGAGGCCCAAAAAGGTTAAGTGATTTGCAGTCACATTATAAGTGACAAAACTGGAATTCAAACACTAATGATTGTGACTCATTTGTACCATCATACAACAAACATCAGCATTGCTGACTTTATTCCTAAATGATACTACTGAGGTTGATATGGTATATAATATATCACTTGGAAATATGTGGGAAACATTTGCTACGCAATTGAAAGACCCGGTTTCCCATTTTTTTAATTAAGCATCACTGCTGCTATTAAAGGAGACGGACTTACCTAATGTCTGACAACTCTTCCAACCCAAAGAAGAAAACTGCATATAAAAAAAATAAAATGAGAGGTAGTATCCAAATCTTGGCATTTCTAAGATCATGTCTTTAGTGACTGGACTGTACAAATCACTGCCTTTCGAGGGCTGTGCTGCAGGACAGCTTCCAAGGGCAATTTCTCCTTTTATAGTTGTATCTGTACCTGTAGCCTGTGACCTGGTGCTCATGAAAGATGGGCGGGACTCCACTGGAATTGCTTTGTGTCTTGTTCTTCTCTAGGTGCTCATGCTGTGTTTGGAAATCATGTTGGCTCAAGGGCTAGCACTTAGTTCTACTTGCCTACTGGCCGTTGAATTATTTATATCCATTCTGTGTGGGTTTAGTCTACTGAAAATAGACAGACTTCATTTTCTTTCTTGAAAACACCTGCAAAGTTCAATTTCTTTTTAAAAAACTGTCATTAAGAGTCTCTACGTTCATACAGGCTCTGGAATGCAGTCTCTTCTCCTGTCACGAACATGTGCTTTTCCAACTAGTAATTTCAAAACAAGTGGTCTGGCTTTTGAAATGTTTAAAGTTAAAAAAGAAAAAAATCTTGAGATTGATTTGACCAGTTTCACATGGGTTTACTCCAGATAACCAGGAATTTGAAAAGTACGCCCACCCCCCACATTCCGCAGCAGTTTCCTTCTCTCTCCTATGGACACTATCCTGTGGACTCTCCCAATAGCCCCAAACAGTGAAACACTTTGTGTTCTCAGCACCAGAGCAAAACTGCCACGTTTCTGTTTATTCCAGAGTCAAAATTGTTATAATCTGTGGGTATGTTTTTCTGAATTTCCTGTCAAAATGTTTGCTATGTCTATCAAAATATGGGAAATTCATCTGGGGCATCGAACATGAACAGCACCGAAAGCTTCCGGACAAACGGGGCTGGATGAATAGCAAATGCGTGAAGATGAGACTGAGGAAAGTGGAGAGCAGAGCATGTCTTTGCTACTAAATATGGCAGATTCTATTAAAAAGAAATGATTGATAGCGTTGGGATATTAATTTATCAACACAGGTAATATCTAACTGATACAAAACAGAGTTTAGCAATTTTTCAGTGGTTAGCAATGTTTTTTGGATAGCTAAAGATTAAAATTTGTTCCAATTACAGGATAATATAATTGCTGGAGTCCATCATACCATGTTAATTTCAAGGTGATATTTCAAAATATTGTGTGTCTTTCAAATTAATACAGACACTTCCAGGCTCCCTGGGAGGGCTTTCTGGAGTGTTAAGATAAAATTTTAATACCCATAATGAAGTAGAAAGAATCGGGGCTCACGCCCACCTAAATTCAACAGCACACAAGAGCGCTTCTGCCTACCTGCATGGGAAACTAAAAATCGTTTTAATGTATACTTTTTATGGCGCATAGCAGCGGAATTCCAAACTAATTAACTAAGAGAGATGAAAAATTATTCACTTATAATTAAAGTTCCTCAGGTTCATTTTATATGTAGAACTAAAGTGAAAACTTTACATTTTGTTTTCATTGGCATTGTTCCAATATTTGGAAAAAGAATGGGACACTAGTCCTTCACATGGGATCTCCAGACAATAAAGTGTGAAAATAAGCTTTGAAAAGGAGCTATGTCATTTAAGTAAAACCGAGAGAACTTTTGCAAACTGGAGGTGCCTACTTGCATCTCCAGAGGTCTGCTTCCCTGTTACACACAAGGACAGTTATTACTGGGAGCCACCTTAGAGATCTGGCTTTCCCCACTCAAAACCATAGCTTTTGGTTTTCTAAAAACACGTTGATCTCTACGAAGAATCTTTTCCAAAAATTAATCTTCCTTTCTCCATGGCAATGATATTCAAGAACAACAATTGCATATTAAATAATATAATTTCGCTGGAAGAATGGAGGGATAAAGTTACTCTGTTGTTAAATCCAAGCCTGACCAATTGTTTTCAGTTCCCTGTTTTGTTTTGTTTAGTTGTTTGTTTTGTTCTTAAGGATAATACCTGCCCTGGCTGGTGTGGCTCAGTGGATTGAGCTATCAGTGTGAGAACCAAAAGGTCACTGGTTTGATTTCCAGAAAGGCACATGCCTAGGTTGTGGGCCAGACCCCCAGTTGGGGGTGTGCAAGAAGCAACCAATCAGTGTTTCTCTCCCTCTCTTTCTCCCTCTCTTCTCCTCTCTCTAAAAATAAATAAATAAAATCTTTTAAAACGACGAGTAACACCGTTATTTTTTATTAACTTCATTTTTAAAAGATAGTAGGTATATAATCTTATATTGTTTATATTAGTTTTAAGTGTATAATATAGGGATTTGACATTTTTGTACTTTACAATGTGACTGCCACACTAAGTCTAGTAATCACCTGTCACCATGTGAACTTATTTTAACCATAAAATACATAAACAATTTTAAGAGGAAAACCTCTCTGTTTCATCATAGCTTCCTTTATTAGCAACTCAAAGTCTCCAATAAATAAGATTAATGCTTACCTCAAAGGCCCTCTGTATTTTGACAAAGTCGGCCACACTGAGCTGGTTCTCAAGCAGAGCTGCACTGTGGTCTTCACCCTCGGCTCTCTCGGGCCCAGGCTGCGAGCCCTTGTTCAACTCAAGTGCAGCACCCCGGTAACTCATAATAGTTCCACCTCTCTTTAACAGCCTTCAACTATTTCAATACACTTTTCTTCCTTCAACAGGTGTCTTTGAAAAGAAACCCAACTTAGCAATAGAATTCCAAATAAAAGTACATTTCAAGGCTTACAATGAAGAGGCACAATGTTCAAGCCGAGAGATAGAGAATGAAAGCCCCCGACTCCCACGGCTCCTTAATTCCATGATTTATTTTCAAAGTCCACAGTCCAATCCTTTTGAAACACCCCCTCCTTATACTCTGTTGAACTTGACTTGGTTAAAAATGGGTAAAGCTTCCCCCATATTTATAGTAACTGATGCAGGGTGCAGTTTCTAATCCTCATTTCAAATGCATTAGAAAAGCAACTTCTCAAACCTCTTTGGCTAACCTCGCTTCTATTAACATGTTGTGGTTTTAAAACTCCATTTTCTTGTCTGGAGACACTAGATCAGGCAGCTGCAAGGTTTCTATCCCAGTGAAGTGCTCCCCTCTGAAAAACACCTTCCCAGCAACTTAGAGTTGCTTGTTTCATCCGTTCCTGCTGCGTTTCTATGTTTCCAGGCAACCAACATAGAGCCAACAACAACCTTTCCTTTTCTCCTCCTCCTTGACCCCCGGCTAATGACTGACCTGACGGTTTGAATGTATGGTATAACTACTGAAGTTTTTTTTTGGAAAAGACAAATCAACCCACTCATTTTTCATTAAATTTCACCACTGTATTATTGACAGACAACTTTTACAAGTATATTTTCTATGAAGCATGTCATGTATTATGAAATGATATGATTAGCCAAAGAAAAGAGCATGACATTTAGGAATTACATGTTTTGCACATAGGAAGTGGTTTTATTTTCCTTATTTAATAAGAATCCATTCCTTATATTCTCTTTCTCTTAGTTTCTATGTATTTAAAATGGGGATGGTTTAAAAAAGGTTTTCGGCTCACTGAAAATATAAGGAAAACATAGCAAAACATAATATGATAAACCTTATGATGAAAGTCCTTAAAGTACCATCACTGGTTCAGCTACTATTAATGAAAAGGAGGGAAAAAGAAGAAAAGTTGGCCTTTTCTGAGTATTTACGAAGCGCCAGTCCCTACAGCAAACACTTTGTATTCCTTACCTGGTCTAAGCTTCACTACAATCCTGCAGGATTGTAAGTGAATACTGATAAGATCACTGTCCCCACATCACAGATAAAGGCCACATGGTTAGTAAGGTGTGGACCATAACAGCGAGCGCAGCTCTCTCTTCCAGAACCTGAGCTATAGATGATGCCCCTCTCTGCACCTTATTTTCTCTCTGTAAAACTGAAAAGTTGTCACTAAATATTCCCTGGGTCCTTTCCACTCCGTCATGCTGGTGATATGCAGTACATTTCCTACAACACAGAGAAGGGCGCATCCCACGGACATTCCTATACCAGCCTTAGAGAAATAAATGAAGTTTCATTTATGCATTCATTAACTCGTCTCTCTGTCCATCACTTATTTGTTAAAAAAAACTACTCTATATCAAGTCCTGAATTGGACCTGGGACCTACCCCAAGGTGTTTACAGTTTTTTAGGAGCAATCACCTGTCTGGTCATCTTTCAGGCCAATCCCAGCCGCTTGCCGTTTACAGTGCTGTGCTGAGAAGGATTCTGAAGTCTTATCTAGGTCCAGAGGAAAAGAGTGGCATCATAGATTATAGATGCTTGTCACGGGCACAGAAGGCAGGAAGGGCGTTCTTTTGGTTTAGCCCTTCATGTAAGTTAGGAAACCATTTTTAAGCCCTAATATTATAAATTCCTCTAAGTTATCTCACATAAGAACAAAATTTGTCTTACCCCATCCTAACTTGTAAATTAATAATAATTTAGATCAGCTGAACCTGTCTCATAAATGTTTGCAAATGTTTTATAGGGGTGTTCTGGAGAGTTGGGCTTTGTTCAGTAACGGACACTAATGAGGGAAGGACAAGGAATAAAAAAAATCATTCTGTGAGGCTGCACCAGGAGAGGTAGGTATCCCACTGACTGATGATGCAAACTTCTCTGATTGTTCTAAGACAGTCCAACTGCCTGGCCTGCTTAGCCTTCATAAAGATGTAGCTCTAAATGTTTTCATTAGTCACGACAGGAAAATACAACGAGCTGCTAACAAATTACTGGAGGAGTTAATCAATTGACACCCTTTTCTTTCTGTAAATTCATGGCAGAAATAATTCATGATCGTAAATTAATAAAAATGGTTTTAAACTTCTTTGTAACTGTGTGGTTGATTTTCAGGTTAAACTTCCACAACCCTATAAAATCGATTACTAGCCTCTTGACTCTGCTGAAATTCATTTTCTGGCTTGTCATGAAGCAATTCTGATTTTGTGAATACCTGCCCCATGCCTACACCAGTACGAGGCTCTCTGTGAGGATGATGTAGTGACAGAGACAGTTTGTGCTCTCAAGGAGTGGACGGCTTAGTTGGGAGAGAATGCTAGCAAATGAACCAACACTTTCTCCATTCTCTTGTAAGGATGGACCAATGCTCACTAGCATACGGGAGAGCTAAGCACCCAAGAGAACAAAGCAAACTGGTACATCCACCCTCCTTTGCTTCCTGTGGAATGTTGGGGGCTGACTCACTTTGCACTTTGAACAGATGCTTCCATACGTGTTCTTGTCACAATTCCCCAGTCCACCCCCAAATCCCCGCTCTCCTCCTCCCTAGTAATTTAAACTCACTGACATAAATGTAGGCCTCCTCTTTCCTCTGATTCCCTTCCCTATGTTTGCCCTCCTCTCACACTGAAGCCTACTCTTGCATTCTTAATCTTTGCCTAGAATTCTCCCAACACCTTCTCACTTTAACAGAAACCAGTTTCCCCTTACTAACCTATTTCCCACCAAACCATTTAGAGTTCAGGCTGCTTCTTGTCGCAGTTCCTGTTCCCTGGGGCCAGCAGAAGGGTGGCTTCCCAGGAGGTCTCCTTTAGAACAGGGGCCTTCCCAGCATGGCCATAGTGACCAAACCTCCCAGGGCTCGTTGTCAAACACAACCTCCTCCCAGAGCCTGAGGGAAAGGAAGCACCAGCTCTGCTGACAGCTTTTAAGCCCTCAGTAAACATTAGTTGCTTCCCTTCCTTGTTCCCGATCCTCCCAGTTCAAATTAATTACTCCTTCCACTCTGCAACCACAGCATTTTTGTTTGTACTTTAACCACAGCACTTTTTTCTTTCCGCCTTGCAATATAATTAGTTGCCTGTGTATCCTTCTCTCCAACTGCATTAACCCCCTAAGAACAATGCCTAACACAGGTCTTTGCATCAACTACACAACCTATAGCAATGTGTACTCAGTTGTAAAATAAGATAGGTGGAAAGTGAAATTCACCTATAGCTTTGAATTTGCAGGACAGGATCCTGGAAATAGGTGGCATTGATCAGAAACAGAGGCAGAATTCCATGAAAAAAGAAAATGAGGGAAACAAAGTATAAGGTTGCATCTTTAAGGCATTTTTTAACACACTAATTCAAACACTCTCGAAACAAAGCATTTAATTTTTTTTTTTTATACATACAATTTCTATGTAAGATGAAAACCTAAGCTGAGGCCCTACTCTGCCGGGTGCTACTCTAGGCACCAAAAAAAGAGAAGATGGATGATACAGCTCTGTGCTCACCGTTGCTCAGAGACACATAGAACAGTAAATGTTGGTTTTAAATTAATCATAACTTTTGAGAAAGCAGGTTCCCGGTTAAATCTTAGGCAACAAGATGCTAGCCTTTTTCTGATCTGCTGAACAATGTCCAAAGTAACAAAGCTATTTTCATAACAGCATTTCTCAGATTGTTCAAGTATATGAACACTGGGATTTCATGACACGATGATATCCTAAAATAACTAAATATATAAGTCTGCAAAAAACTGCTTATTATCGTACTTTAAGTTCTAGTCTAAGCAGGGAGTGGTGGTCAGATTTTAAAATATATGGAAGTGGAATGTAAAATTGAGAAAATCCCAATTATTGATGTAAGTATCCCCACCCATTTGAATAAGTCTAGTGTGGTTTTATATGTAGATACATAGGATTCACAGAACAGAATATTGAGAAACAGTGCTTAAAAAAATCTCAAGTTCAATCTTTTAATGCAAATTCTGATGGGTCTTCCCAACAGTTAATCACTTTTGAGTCTCTCTTTGCTTTAACAAATCTTTCTTTGAATCCAATTTTCCATGTTCAAGGTTACACATGGGCTTGTTGATTGTCAGCAAGGCTTTCACTAGGGAGCCACTTTCTGGACGATCACTCTGAACTAGGTTACCAAATTCCTTTAGGTTGCTTCTCGGAAAGAGCGCTGCGTTTTGGTCTACGTGGAGATTTAGAACAGTCTGTCAAAGTCACCTTGATAGTGAATACTTGCATCCATGTATAGAACTGCTAAAAAACAGCCATAAAATCATTGCGTGAAAGGAGTAACTGAAAATCCAGTAAACAGTTATTGATTTCCTCTTTGAAGAGAGAAAGAAAGTAGGTAGGTTGGAAATTAACAATTATTGAGTTCCTAGTATATGCCAAATCCTGTGTTAGCCACTTCCATAAATGTTATTTTATTAAACCTCATGATATACCTGCCAGACACTTAATATTGTCCTATTTTTTTTATTGATGATGGAACTAAATAAGATTAAGTACCTTGACCAACTTTACACAACTTGTAAATTGTATGATATAATAATGTCATGCTATGGTCTCTGCTAAGGCTTTACACCAATTTTTTGTTATTTAATTCTCTTTGAAATCCTAGGATGTGGGCATATTATGGTCATCATTTTATAAATAAAGAAACTGAGGCTTAGATTAAATAATTTATCCAATATCACCTAGGGAAGAAGGAGCAAAGCATTAATATTAGTGCAGGCAGAGGGAAGCAAATTCCTCCAAACTCGGGAGATCGGATAGGAAATTCACAGAAATATTGGAATATTGGAATATTGTGAAACAGAATGAAGCAAAATTATCCATGTCATGATACTTCACATTGAAGCCAAAATTCTATAATCATTTTTATTGCTTCCAGGGCATTCTGATGTCAAAATCCATTCCATATCAATATTTGCAAGGTTAGTTACTAATGCCATATGTGTGTATGTGTGTTTTTTAACACTTTGAAAAAACATTTTCTGCCTTAAAATGAGTCAGAGCTAATGGTAACTACAGAAATCTTCTGTAAGATACATGGTCTGTCTGGCATTGTCTGAATCTAGCTTTAATAACATCAGAAATGGTTTTCTCATAACCGAAACAGTGTAATTACTATCTTCCATAAAGTGACATCCTTAGATAGTCTGAATCCTCAGAATCAAATCCTCAGAATCAGATGATTTGTTTATGAAGCATTAAAAACTCTATTCTAAAAGTGGAGATATATATATATACACACACATATATATATTTGTGTTTCATATTATATTATATATAAAATATATATATTTGTGTTTCATACATCTGCCCTTGGGCCAATCCTCTACTTATAATACACACACATACAATCAGGAAAATTTGCACTCCTGTGAAAAATGCTGGCCTTTCACCCTTGCTTACTCTAAGAAAGTCTATCGAGGAAAGCAAAGAAATTTTTAAAAATAAAAGGCAATAACAAGGAATTTAAAACTTGTAACAGTCAAATTTTGAGACAAATGGACTCTAAAAGACTGAACACTGTGCTCCTGAGAGAGCGCACAGCCAAGATAAACATTTCTCGCAGAACACAGGGCTCCCGAACACGGCGCTCGGACCAAAAGCCCTAAAGACCCAGGACCTCTGTTTCTTCACGGCAGGAACAGCAATGGCCGAATTAATATCAGAAGTGCATTCCTAGATCAAGTCATCCAGTGTGCTCATCCAGAGGGCCTCTTGCAAAAGGCAGACGGAGCTTTCGCAACCATTGCCTAGACCAAGTGCTGGCAGAGAAAATGGGTCTTAATTTGCTCAACATATTTTGGTTTTGTAATTTTCAAGATTAATTCTTGCCCATGATTGAAAAAAACGCGAGGTCCTTTAAAGGCAAGCATTTAAAATGCACTCTCAAACGAGGTAGGGACATACACATGGCAGGGTGCTGACTGCTGCGTTTGTGTCCACTACAGATGTGCATGTGTGCCCGCACGTGGTGAGCGGGACAGTCAGCTCCGGAAAAAGAGCTCATCCACCTCCTGGGAAAATACAGCAGTGGTGATGGCCTGGCTCTCAAATTTATTTAACCAAGCGGGATGCTAAATTTAGGGAAGTGAGTCAGATTTTCAGCTAAGGGGAAAATGATACAAATCTATGATAACAACTAGCTGCTTGACCTTGGAGGAAGTTATTCAACTTCTCTTGCTACAGAAGCGTCATCTACAAAATTAAATCATGCGATCTTCCAGTACTTAATTTGAAAAAGAGAGGAGGGGAAAGTATAAGAATGCTGTGAGCTCCACCCGAAAAGATGTTATGTCCTAGGTAATATTATTGTATCATGCTGGTAGTACTCAGAACATGAATGTGGACACTGTCAATAATTTTATAATAATGGTGAATGAAATCATCATATGATCAACCAGTGGATCTGTCAGTCAAGCCTCTGTACACCTGCCACATGTGGAACCCTACTTCTCCCGTCGATTACCAGTGGGGATTTGGGTGCCCGCTTACAGCAAATGAATTCTCTCCAAAGAATACAATTTAAATATATTTGTTTACTCACTCGTTCGCTCATTCCCCCGTACATTGACTGATACTATGGCCCAAGCATAGTGTTACGCACTGGTGATGCAAAGTGACAAAGACAGACTGGGCTGCTCTCATGAAGCTTACAGTCCAGTAAGGAGAAATGAACAGGTAAGTAGGGTATTTCCAGTGCTGTAAGAGCAGACATGAGGTGGATTCAAGGAAGGACATACGGCCATCCTAACTCAAAGTTGGAAGATGAGGAAAGAAGGTGTAATTGAAAGAAAAGTTCTGGTGGTCCCGGAGGGATGTTTAGGTATTTGCTAGACAGAGTAGGAAGAAGAGGGTTTAAGCAGAGAGTACAGCATATCAAAGGTCCAGAGAGGACCAAGGTCATGGTGGATTTCTGGGGATAAAAGTAGTAGAGTCTGGAGGGCTCAGCATAGGGAAGGATGGCTGGGGAGATGAGGCCCGAGTCCAGCTGCGGAAGTTTGGCTGGTCTAGGTCGTACTGAAGAGCCAGGAGTGCGTGCTGAGGGCACTGGGGGTATGGGAATTTTTAAGCAGATGTAACATGATGGGATATTGCATTTATAGAAGATTACTGATGCCCAGTGGTTCTCTTCTAGGTTCAACCTTATTCAGGAAAACCACTGGCTCTGGAGTCACTTCAGCAATTACACCTGGGAGTCACATAGTGCCCCTCCTCCCACCAGATGCCCATGACTGTGCCCACTCTCCAGGGCAGCCTGCATCTCATAATACTAGTTATTCATTTCTCCATAATCATTGCGACAGGGAAGTACAGGTGCTTGAACCATTAGAGTCCTTGGCTAGACTCTCATTTTCCTTAGGTCCAGTATACATAACTTTCTTGTAATTCTTGGAATTAATGTGTCAAGAGCAATTCTATAAAAGGTCAAATGCCACATATTTCTGACGCTTGTACAGGCCACTGAACCAACTTTTTTTTTTTTTTAAGATTTTTTTATTTATTTAATTTTAGAGAAGGGAAGGGAGGGAGAAAGAGAGGGAGAGAAACAATAAAGTGTGGTTGCCTCTCACACACCCCCTATGGTGACCTGGCCTGCAACCCAGACATGTGCCCTGACTGGGAATCAAATGGGCAACACTTTGGTTCACAGGCCAGCATTCAGTCTACGGAGTCACATCAGCCAGGGTTGAACCAATTTTTCATCTTTTTCCTCTAGCTGTCTTGCAAGGAGTTTGGGTTTCCTACCCACATCTCTTCCCTTCCTTGCTAATAAAATCCTCATTTCATGTAGAACACTGTGACCAACACCAGGCAAGATGGCCTGCTTTTTTCTTAGATTCCCTTACATACAGGGATGGTCACAGGACACAGGACATATTCTGGCCAATGAAATCATAAATGTTGCGGGTCCTGGAAAGGCTTTAGTTTTATGTGGTAAAATGGGAAACGAGGCTCCCTTTTTCTTCAACCTGCCCTGAAAGTGGACATCAGGACTGGGGTAACTCAGGGAAAGAACACAAAAATCTCAGAAAGTCAATGCTACAGCCATTTTACCAACAATAGCAACTGCCTTTTTCTACATCTTATGTTAAAAAAAAAATTCCTATTTATTTAAACAGTAGAGTTTTGTTACCTTTAACCTTACCTCCTAACCGATACCATGAGGAAGATGATGACATTTGTCTTGTTAGAAAATGCTAGAGAATATACAAGATATAAGCAATAAATGCAGTTTTAGACTTGTTAGAGATAGATTTCTGAGAACCAGCAAAGTGGGGCTTCTAATCAAGAGTGGGTTGGAGTGTTTTCTTGGTTTTGTCCTTGGGACGCAGGGAGGGAGATGAAGATGTAGGGAGCAGCACAGATGGGGATTCTGGCCACTAATCATGGGAAAGCTACACCTGGAATCATTTTCCTGTGTTCCTGTCCTTTTGTATTTTTGAACGCACCAGAGGAGGCAAAGGAACAGGTAAGGATTATTGTTTCTTTGTGCTTTTCCTGTTACCGGGGAAGTATCTGTTGTGCGTGTTTTTTTCTCTTAAGCAGGAAAGAAAAAATGAAAAGCAAATACACACAAAAAAATCTAGTTACCTTTTTAAGTCAGTGATAGGTGGAACTGTAGGGATCACCATTCTCTAAATTATAAGGACATTCTGGTTAGCCAAGGGAGCTCTATAGTTGAGAATTTTATAGACCAGCAGAAAGAAGAGCAATGAATAATTACATTATCCACATCCTTTTTCTCCTCCCTCCCTCCATTTTAATGGTACATTATCAGCAAAAAAGGAGGGGGGGAGGCAAAATATATTGGGGAAAATTGATAAGACACTAAATGTAATATTTTGGTATTAGGAGAATAAATGAATACCCAAATATTAATAGTCCGCAAAGAGAGCTTCCCAAAAACCCATTAGGCAATCTAGATCAGGCTATTTTGGTATGAAACACAAGCTTAGTCAGATAGCGAAGTAATGAGGATTTATTATATAGTGCCATTAAAAAGAGGTAGGGAGAGAGGGGGAAGAGAGAGCGAGACAGGGTGACAGAGACAGACAGAGACACAGACAGAGAGGGCACTCCAGGAGAAGTAAGAACTACAGTACCACCAAGTTTGATTTAATACTATAAAAAGTACTGGAAGGTCGCCCTGGCTGGTATGGCTCAGTGGATTGAGTGCCAGCCTGCGAAATAAAGGGTCATGGGTTAGATTCCCAGTCAGGGAGTGTGCCTGGTTTGCAGGCCAGGTCCCCAGTAGGGGGCATGTGAAAGGCAGCCACACGATGATGTTTCTCTCCTCTCTTTTCTCCCTCCCTTCCCCTCTATCTAAAAAATAAAATAAAGTTTTTTTGGGGAAAAAAAAGTACTGGAAGGTCATTCTGGAAACCAACCAGGGCTAGGAGTTGGATTATCTTATCTCAACAGCAGTCAATTTGGATTCTCAACTAAATGTACCTTGAGAAACTCTCCAGCTTTTTTTAAAAAATTTGTTTCTACACTACTTTTTCACTACAAATTGACAACTGACTCTCAGTTCAATTTCCCCACCTCATCCTTTCGCAGTTTCTGCTTTCTCCCAATATTACTTGTGGGTACCCATTCTGCTTTACGGCTTCATTGTATTTTTTCAGTTTCCTCTCCAACTGCCAACCGGTCTTTAGAATTATCCAGGTTAGAAGCTGGAACAAGAATCTGAAGAGGCCTGGCTCATCATGATTGAGGAAAGCCATATTATGAATTGGAAATCTCAAAGGTCATCCCCTAACAATTTTTTGGCCGTTGGATAAGATTTCCATCTGTTCCAATCAGTGTAGCTAAGGGTCACATTCCAACAGCCAAGATCCCTTTCTTGCAGCAACGACCGAGGGTGATGCAGTTTCCTTCAAAGGAGTCTGGAGGAAACCAAGGTAACTCACCCAGTGCTTTTGAGTACCATCAAAAAAGGAGACAGGTAAGAAATAGATTAGTGAGTTCACTGCTATGCAGAGAGTAACTTTCTATGCATACTCACTAAACTAGACACTGTAGGATAATTATAGAGGGAAATGAGATATTAAATATGCGTGTGAATAGCTGATTGAATTTAGAAATATGACTGCTTTCTCCCTGCAGTGGTGTCGAATGACTGGGCTTATTTTCTCAAAGACCTTAGTAACACTTGCCTGAAAAACCTCGACACTTTTGCCTGAAATATAAATGTCAAACTGTCAAAATCATAGACTCTGTAAAACAATTTTTGGAAAAAGCTTAATAGAAAAGAAAAATGCATAAGCTTATAAAGAAGCTAAATGCAAATGCCAATAAGGAAAGTAGGTGAAATAGACCAGTAATAGGCCATTTCCGCCCAAGAGAAATCTTAGCTCATTTGGGACTTAATCTATGTAATTTCTTCTTTTTCAAATTCCATTTAGAATAATGTCCTGTGACAATTTGTAGCTTTTTAGGCAATGTGCCCAGGTGAAGAGACATCTTTCCTGAAGCACTATTTGCTCTTTTATTTAGCATCTTTACAAAACAGTAAGAAGTATCTTAATTATTTCATGTTGAGGGGAACATTTTACTATATTCACAGGGCAATGTTATTTTAGTATATTTATAAGAGAATGTTATTTAGAATCGTCCTCTAGGACATTTCCCTTCTCATAATTTCTTGTAGCTGAAAGGCATAATATACAAATTCATTTCTACATTCTCATTTTTTTTTCCAATGAGCTTCATCCCTTTTTTTAATATTAATTTTGGCATCTATCTTAGGTCTTCCTTAAGATGTCTGAAGGTTTAATAGTTTTTCTTAGCATTCTCTTCCCTAATTTTCTCTGTTGCTCTACAAGAAAAAGCAAAAAGCCCTCTATTTTCACTTAACAATTTTACTCACTTCTTCATCTTGTCTACAGCTTTTTCTACACTTAACATGTATCTGATATTACTGAAGCAAGAGTAGTCTTATGAGTCGTTCTTTCATTATTTATGAAGTGCCTACTAAATGTTAAGCATTGTGCTGGCTGTTCTTTCCTTCTGGTCTCTGAACATTTTTGTCTTACGTTTTAGGAAGATGGTTTTAGGGGATTGTGATCTCAACCAAATTATTTAACAAATCTCATTCATTAGTCCTATTTATTTTTCAACTAAAATGAACTGTACTTCATCTTTCTTTAGGCCTACTTATTAGTAAACTATAATTTTGGAGGGAGGGTGGTCAACATATATTATTGATTTGAAAAATTCAAAAATTAAGATCACTTTATATTCAGAACCCCGATTATTGTAATGACTGACCTCATTATGTCACAATCACATTTCAAAGACAGTGGAATATTTCACATATAAATTAAATTCTAAATTTAGATTTTTAAATTGTTAGTTCTTCTAGTTCTACAACTTATTTTTGCCATCTTCAAGAACATTCATCTTTTCAACCATGGGTATCAAATTTTGCTTGCCCCGTAAGTTATGAATTCCATACTCTGGGCAGGCAATTTCTTGAATTGTGGTGTAGACTGAATTTGGTCCCCAAAATTCATGTTAAACGCTCAACATCCAATGTGGTATTTGTAGATGGGAACTTTTGGAAGTCAGTAGGTCATGAGGGTGGGGCCTTCATGATGGATTAGTACACTTAGAAGACAGCAGAGAGCTTTCTCTCTCTCTCTCTCTCTGCCATAGGAGCACACAGTGAGAAGGTGGCCATCTACAAGCCAAGATGAGAGCCCTCACCAGAACATGACTATGCTGATCAGACTTCCAGCCTCAAGATCTGTGGGAAAATAAATTGTTATTGTTTAAGGTATGCAATTTATGATAGGTTAATACATGGGAATTTAACCACCATTTATAACATGACATTTTACTCAAAATTGCTACTATTCCATCATTTATCATAGTTAATTTGCATAGTCCACTGGATGACTGAAAATAAATTACTGGACTCAGTAGACACATTATTTCTTAATTTGAAGTCCTTGAGTAAGTATTCCATTTTGGCCAACATGAATATGCCACTTAGAACTTTCTCAGAACAGCCCTGGCTAGTGTGGCCCAGGGGATTGAGTACCCGCCTGCGAACCAAAGGGTCACCGGTTCATTCCCAGTCAGGGCACATGCCTGGGCTGCAGGCCAGGTCCCCAGTAGGGGGTGCATGAGAAGCAACCACACATTGGTGTTTGTCGCCCTCCCTCTCTTTGTCCCTCCCTGCCCCCCCCCTCTAAAAATAAATAAAATCTTTCAAAGGAAAAACAAAAGGACTATCTCAGAAAAGTGTATCCCAAGTCGCCCAGTTAGCCAGCAAACGGCGGCAAGAGCGCCACGACCAGGGAAGGCCAAGGAGCTTGTTCCCTACGAGGACTGCCTATGGCGGAGTGGATAGAAAGAGCGGACAGGAGTTGGGAGTTTTCTCCTGCATCTGTCCTCCCACGAAAAGCACCAGGTGATGATTTATCCCTAAGGCCCAGTCTTTTAATCCATCAGTTTCAGGAATTTTAGATTTCAAAAATCAGCAAAATTATTTCAGAAACTGAAAAAGAAAATTTCAGGTTTAGAGAACAGTGATGGCTGTCCAATTCTTAATACCCCTCGTGCCCTCCTAAACAAAATGATAATTTCAACAACATGAGTAAATTAAACCTTAGATGACTTACGCCTTCAGTGTTAGGAGACAGCAATCACTACCACCTTCAAATCACCTGTAAGTAAAGAAGAAAAATTCCCAGAGACCTCGTACTTTCCTACTGCTCGCAAGCCTGAGTGAGGAGAGCATGTAAAGAAAAATTTAAGACATTCTGTGGAAAGGCATAGAAAGGAACAGAGGACTTAGAAAAAGCAAAGGTAAAATCATCTCTAGAAAGTGCAACAGCAAATCAAAATTCTGATAAAAAGCAATTATTCTGATAGTTCATAGCACTAGTTACACGGAAGAGGCAGAACTGGAAGTGGTCGCTTTGATGAAGCACTGTATCCAGAAAAGAATGAGGCGCTAGAAAGAGACAAGAAAATAAGATGGGGAAATTAAGTATCCGATGGCAATAAAAACAAGACAAGGCACACGGAACTTTCCCTTCCCAACATCAATACATTTCTGTGGCTGAAAATACTTTCCCTCCAAAAGAACAGAAACAACAAGAAGCACCTCCATCACCACCACCTCCGAGGAGCTAAGTAAAACCATACCAGCATATACTAACAAAATAATATAACAAAGTAACATATGGCATATGAAAAAAACTAGTCTAAATCAGAAGTACTAAGAAAAGGAAAGCACAAAAACAGGGAGTAAGGAGAGTTGACTGAATGCAAGAGAGAAAAAGAACTACATCAGAAATCAAGATTAAATTCAAAGATGCCTGAGAGAGTAGATTTGGATAAAAATTTAATGAAGACCCTTGAAGAAAAGCAGGAGAATACAACCAAGAGAAATGAAATAAAAATAAAGCAAGAAGTTAAAAAGGTCTGAAAGTGGTTAAAATAGAAGACAAGCAAAGAGGGCTCAACATATGTTAACTGATGTCTCAAAAAGACAAAAACAATGGAACAGATACTTAAAACTGTAATCCCAGAAAACTTTCCAGAACTAAAGGAAGACCTCAGTCTACACATAGAAAGAGCCCATCAAGTGCCAGGAAAACTGACCTGGAATGATCAATTCTGATATATATCCTAATAAAACTTCTGGACTCTGAAAACTGAAAAGAAAAAAAAATCTGCAGGGTTTCCAGGCAAAAAGATAAGATAATGTAAAGGCAAGAGAATTAGACTGACATTGGACTGCTCAAAACAACATACAGGATGGGGCAAATGTAGGTTTGCTGTTGTATGTGAAACACGGTTAGTTTTGTATTATTATTTATTAATTATTGTATAATTTCCTTAATGAACTGTAAATCTACTTTTGCCCCACCCTGGACAAAGCAAGGCAACAGTGAAGCTACATTTTCATGAAAGTTAAGGAAAGAAAATGTGAACCAAGCAAGATAAATATAATCAAGACATCCTTTAAGTATCAAGACTATAGGAAAGTAATGTTGAACATACAAGAACTCAAGAGAATACTATCTATATACACACACAGATACATGTATTACAGAAGCTACTAGAGGATAAATTCATACAACTTAGATGACTGAGAAAACTTAGGTAAAGGTACTAATCATGAGCAATTCATTTATTTAATTGTATAGTTTAGACTGAAACAATAGGGGATCGGAGGTGGTAGGATATGTTTTGATAAAGTAGGAAAATGCAAATAAAATGAGAGATGGGAGAGAAAAAGAAAAATGTAGGAAAAGAACACTGACTCTCATTTAGATAACAGGTGAGAGTTAAAGGATATATTTTAACCTGATAACCACACAGTACAAGTTTAAGAAAAGAGAGGGATTAAAAATCCTAGAAAATATTAATCCAAAGCCACAAGGATAAAAATGCAAACCTTCTTAAATACCAAAAGGAATTGTTTTAAAAAAGCAGTCACACTAAAGAGAAGAGAATACACACAGAAGTTGTAGCAAATAATGTAACAGAATTAAGCCCAAACATAATAGTCATCTCATTAAATGTGAATGGGTTTAACACAAGGTAAAAAGACAAACTTCGAAAAGCATTAAACTGGACAAAAAAAAATACACTTTATAATGTTAAAATCCACATTTCACATTTAGGGTGTAACAGGTATAACTTTCTATACAACAAATAACACAAAAACCGCCTATATAAAACAAATACTACAAGAGAGGCAAGGAGAAACAGAGAAACACACTATGAATAGACACTTTCATACACAGTACAACACAGGTCCAGTAAACAAAAAAAAGTAAGGATATATGTTTTAGATTTATCATAAATACTATACCCTAATAATAGAGAATATACAATCTGCCCACATATGCAAGAAACATTCACATAGATATGCAAAAATCTGATCATATATTAGGGCACATAGAAAATGTCAGCAGGTACTATAAAGTTATTACAAACTACTTGCTAATTATAATGCAATAAAAATAGAAAATAATGCAACCAAAAAAGCTCTTCCGCTTGGAATTAAAGATATGCTAATAAACTTAACTCTTAGGCAAAATAGGAAATACAAACAAAAATTATAGCATTTCTGAAAATAAATGATAAATACATCTGTGGAATGCATCCTAAGCAGTGATCAGAGAAAATTTCATAGCACTAAATACCTGTATCAATAAAAAATGAAGATTAATTACAGTCCCCTCTGAAAGATCCTAGAACAACAGCAAAGTAAAACAAGAGAAAGTCCATGGAAGAAAATAATAAATATGAGAACAGAAATTAAAATTTAGGAACTTGAAATTAGAGGTAGAGAACAAAAATATTACATCAAATTAGTGAGTAAAAACAAAAATATCAACAAAGGAATGTGGTAGTTTAATAAAGGGGAGGAAGTATGAACATACAGAATAAGAAATAATAGAGAAGTAGCTACTGCTAGAGAAAAAATTTAAACATAAAAGATTATTCACTCACTTCAATGGAAATACATTTGCACACCTAGAAGATACGAATACTTTCTTAGAAAAATACAGTTTAGCAAAATGACTCCTGTACAATTAAAAAAAACAATTTGCATAAAAGAAAAGGCTATCAAGGAATTACTTCACAAAAAAGCACCAAGTCCTGACGGTTTCATAAAGGAACTGGTAAATTTTTCTACATAAAAACTTTTAAAACTTTGTATGAAAAAAACAGCAAAATCATAATCACAAAAAGACATAAAAATGGTCCTTAAATATGAAAGAATTTTAATTTCATTTATAGTAGGAGAAATGAAAATTAAAACTACAATAAGGTATTATTTTTCACCATCAGATTGGCAAAAACTCTGAATGCTTGACAATGTTATTGTTAGTGAAACTTTGGGGAAACAGTCTCACACATTCCAGGTGGGATCTGAATTGCCACCTTTATGGAAAAGAATTTGACAACTGCCTAATAAAACTATATATACATATGTCCTTTGACTTAGTAATCCTACTCCTAGGAATCTACTCTGAAGGTATACCTCAAACAAAACAGAGATGAGTATGTAAGATCATTCATTGAAACATTACTTATTTTGCAAAATACTGACCACCACCTAAATGCCTGAGCATAGTTGATAGGATAAAATAGGGTGCCTACACACCATGGAACATTGAACATCTACAGAGAGACAGAGAGAAGGGGGAGGGAGGGAGTGGGGGGAAGGGCGGGGAGAGAGAAAGTATCTCTGTGAACTTACATAGAGCAATTACTGAAGATGTTTAGAGAAAAATGCAAAGTCCATAAAGGCGTGTATGTCAAACTACGTGAAGCAGCTAGTAAGCATGTGAAAAGGTGCTCAACTTCATTTATCATTAGGGAAATGCAAACATAAACCATGAGATACCGCTCTGTACCTACCAGAATGTCTATAAAAATAGTCTTTCACAAATTGCGGTAAGGATGTGGAGAAACAAGAACTCTCATATATTGCTGGTGGGAACGTAAAATGGTGCAGCCGCTTGGAAATCACTTTGACAGTTTCTTAAAAAGTTAAATATAAACCTATCATACAATCCAACAATTCCACTAAAACGAAGTTAAAACCATGTCCATATAAAGACTTGCAGGTGAATGTTCACTGCAGCTCGATGCATCATAGCCAAAAAGGAAGCAACCCAAATGCCCAACAACTTTTAAATGTATAAACATGCATAGTTCAAATAATGGGAAACTATTCAGCAGGAATACTGATAGGAATGCTGATACATGCAATGACATGGATGGGCCTCGAACACATTATACTAAAGAAACCAGACTCAAAAGATATCACTGCATAATTTTATTTATAATGAAATGCCCAGAAAAGAAAACTCTATAGACCAAAAGTAGTTACTGGTTGTCTGGAAGTGGAAAGGAGCCAGGGTGAGGCAGGAACAAGGATTACCTGTAACCAGGCATGAGGAATTTTATTGGAATGATGAAATGTTCTAAAACTGAATTGTGGTCAGAATGCACAACTCTTAAAATGGGTGAACTGTGGGGCATTGAATTAGATTCAACATTTTTTTTTAAAGGACATATATGAATTTTATGGGATATAAATTACTCATTGGGTTTTTTTTTTTTAAAGAACATGCATATATAATGACAAATCCTACTGGTTTGCTTGACTTGTCCAGTGTTAGCTTTATCAGAAAGTTGTATCCCAAGAAAGTCCTCAGTCCCAGGCAAACCAGGATTGGTGTCCCTCCCAGTACACCACCTTCTGTGTAAGAAAGAGGGGAACTATGAAACCACATTTAATACTTTTCTTCAAAAAAAAAGTGAGGAAAAACAAAAACAGTGAAGTTGGATACCTACAGAGGTTGGGGCTAGGGGAGCTGGGCAGAAAAGGTACGAGTGACCCTTCTCTCAGGATACCCTAGTATAGTTCTGACTTTTAGAAGCATGTTAATGTTCTATATTTAAAAAATAAACTAAGGATAGGAAGTTTAGGAGGGAGAGACCTTAACCTTGGAAGAAAACTGAAACAAATGAACCCAATTTATTTCAAATAAATAATCACAGTAAAAAAGAAAAAATGAATCAAAATAATTTATGAATACAGAATGTAATTATGTATCTTTAATGTTGGACAGTGTACAGATAGGGAGAGAATGCCATCTTATAAGCTTTTAAGTGTGCATTTTACTGCGATATGGGCAAAAGCAGGAAAAAACTACTTTAGATATATTATAGGATTAAACAAGTAAATAAACTGGTAAGACTTTTTGGGGTCCAGGATCCTGAGAAGAAGCAACACAGAAATATGGAACAAGGAAGGCAAGAGGACCCTATGTGGATGGACTGAAACTGGAGGTATTAGTGTGAATGCATGATTTCTAAAATCAAACGTGGATGTGAATACATGCCAAATGTATGTGTACGTGCACACTTGTGTACATGAACATTTCCGAGTTCTGTCTGCTCAACGGGCCTAGCAGGAGGAACACCGAGTAACAAAGCGCACACCCAGCAGCCAGATCGACGTATCTATCATTCCCAAGGACTCCTCGAAAAAACTGCTGATTCCAGACCCTGAATGTCTTTTATATAAAATAATGTGCCAAAAAAAGTATATGCCACAAGGAAATAGGATCCAGATTGAAGAAGCTACTACTGGTCAAATCTAAGATATTTTAAGCACCAAACAATTTAAGCACCAAAGTAGGTAGTGAAATACAAGCCTTTAAAAAAAAATAGAAAACCTGGAGTCCAAAACAATAGCTAATGGAAAAAAAAATTCCCATGGATAGATACAGATGGGTGAAAGGGAAGGACGGGCTCCCGCTGACAGCAGGATGCCCAGTGCTGACTGGGACATGAGGAAGAAAAGCTGGAATTGGAAAATCATTCTGCAACTACCCGCATAGACCGAACAGGCAAGAATCATCAATGGATGCTAAATCCTGGGGGGAAATACTGTCACTGGCATGGACTTAAAAGAGTCTCCCAGACTGTCTCCCAGACTGTTCATTGTGTGCAAGGTGAAAAACAGTAACTACACACTGGAGAAACTGAACACACCCTGACCTGGTGACCAAAATTAACATCGCCAATGATGAGCGGATGTGGCACCTGATGACAGAGTACCATCGATGTACTACTCTAAAATGCATAATCTGAATCTGACGAAACCCACAGTTAAAGGGGGGTAGAGGAGACAGGAGATCGTATTCTTCAAAAACACGTTACGTCAATGCCATAAAAGACAAAGGGGGGCATGGGAAAGATCTAGAGTAAAGGAGACTTCAGGGAGGGTAAACAAACAAGCAAATGCTAAAATAAAAATGGCAAAATCTGGGTAAAAGATGAATAAATATTCTTTGTACTAGTCTTATTTTTGCCAACTTTCTAAAGTACATTTGAAATCATTTACATAAAAAGTTAAAAAACAATTAGAAGAGACTGATATTGGGTTGCCCATCTCATGTTGTGCCTAATAAGGTTACTAAAATGCAATTATTTTTTTAAAAAGACTACCATCTATGATTCTATCCTTTCGTTTAAAGAAAAGTATGAGGCGACATTTCAAACACTCAAAAAACTGATATTATCACCAAATAAAAGAGTGACCCTTTAAAATAAAATTTAGATTTATAAAAAAGACATCACATTGTCCTGGCTTTTCTCACTTCCCTGTGGACCAAGGACAGCCCTGTCAGCCTGGAGTTTGGGAATCACTATTGTAAACGAGGTCCACTTTTGGTAATGGATGAAGTAGTTTGGTGCAAGGAGAATGGAGTCCGGAGACAATCGCTGAATTAAACCCTGGCTGCAGCCGCTGCCATCGCTGGTAATCAAAACTTTCTTAGTCTCCTTCAAGGCAAGGCATATAGTTAAATCATAGGGCTGTCAGGAGAATTAAATGACTACATTTAGTGCTTCACACAGAGAAGGTGCTCACCCTAGACCCGCTCGCCATGTCTCCTTGTCTTCCTTGCCTTGGGAGCCACCTCTGTTCTCTAGAGATGTTTCCAACTAGGGTCACGCTGGCCCTTGCCTCACTGACCTGATTTCAGTCCCTCTAGGATTACATAAGAAATTGAACTAGGCTGAGAATAAGCCTCTTTTCTGGAGGTAAATTTCAGGAAAACCAAAGCCAGAGATACTGGATGGTGGAATAAAAAGTATTGGTTTAGATTAGAAAAGTCTACTGCTCATAAAAAAATAATTACATATTTTTTCATATATTAATGTCTATTTTGCAAATAACCATCCACCTACTTCCAAGAGTAAATAACAGTTTATGTCAAAAATAAACAGTATTAATATCACCAATTCTATTTATTTTACTGGCTATTATCTTGAAAGAAAAAAAATCAATTCAGTAAAACATCCATAAATTACGAGATTTCATCCAGTAGTCTATTGTTTTTTGCTTCTTTCCACATATTTCCTATTTACATCTAACAGGACAATTTCCCTTTCTATCACCAATGATAGTTAATTCTTTAACAATCTTTTAAAAAATGAAGAAAAGTTTTAAAAATAACTAAATTGCATTATAACAAAAAATTGTATTGCCAACTCAAATTTAGTTCAACATTTAAAATCTTTATAAAAGATAAACAAATTCTGATCTTTCTTTTATTTCATAACTGAAAAATGAAAATGCTTAACATGAATATTTGATACATAATTTCCTTAAAACTATATATATTTAAAGAGTGTATATTATTATTAACACTGGTGACAATTTCAAACCAGTTAACATTGGTATAGCTTCAAATTACTATTAGTTGTGCCTATTTGGGGGAAAAAAGGTACAAAGCTGATCAGGGCCTAGTACATAAGGAGGACTTAATTTCACACAGTCACAGAGTTCAAAAAGTGACATTATAGTGTGAAGACACCATAAACTGCCATCTCTCTCACAGGAATCTTAAAGCAGGCTGGAAAAATATTCAGTATCCTATATATAATAACTAAAAAAATACTTCCATCGACTACTTTTCGCCCAGAGTGATTAAGGACCAAAAAAAAATTTTTTTTGCTGCTTTATTATCTGATAAACTGCTAATAAGCTCCCATTAGTAGTTCTTTAGATATTAACCCAAGTAGTCTTGGTCTTCTGATCATATATATATATATATTCACATATATATGCATCCATTTTTTCAAGTAAAGAAATGTTTAACAGATGTAAACTATTTATTGAATATTTGCCACCAAATATTGTTAAATACATTATCTTGCAGCATATCGCTTTCAAGTTAAAATGTCAGAAACAAACACCAATATTTACAATTCTTTTAAGGAATGTTATATAATGACACATTAAGGCGTAAATTCTTTTGGCTTATAATTCTTAAAAGAATGATAATAGCAAAAGTGATGCAAAATCTTCAGTGTGAGATTATGATTAAGCTACATTTTACAAAAATATGGTGTAAGATGGCAATAATCCCATTCAACATCCTGGATTAGATCCCTTCAGGAGGGACTGATAATTTATACAGTCAAACTTTAAAATTTACAGATAAAGGCAGTTCAATACTGCCACTGAGAAGTACATCTCTCAACATATACAACTTTCAGGCCACAGTTTTGAAGGTCTGAAGTATCAAGTTGGTTTGATGAATTAGTCGGTTGGCACTTATGAACACATTTATTGCCCTGTTCAAAGAAAAGAAAAAAAAAGAGCAAGCATTAATTTTATCCAAAAAATTCACTGTTTAAAAATATTTATACTAATTACATCTACTAACAGTAGTAATGAAATCAATTTGGGGAAAAGGTTAGTATGGAGTACCATAACTTTTATTTCAGATTGGAATTCAATGGTCCTCAATCATATGAAACTAGTAATTACTGCCCCCTAGTGGCTCTGGTTGGCAATTAGGTGTTGGAGGGCTTCTAATGACAAGTGGGTTTAATTGTAGGTCGAACAAATAACTGATTTAAATGTACTCTCCAGATGCAATTTCATAGACGTTACCAAGGCAAAACCTACAAAAGTATCGCACACAGCCTCAAAATCTGTATGCCAACGGGCATTATAAATATTTAAGAAAAAGTTAATTACTTTTGAATATGATTCATCCCAGTCTAGTTTTAAAACTAAATAATCATGCAGTTTCAATATTTTGGAGCTGACAATATATAAAAACGTATTCTAAAAAATTATGTTGTGCTAACCCACATTTCCTATCAGCCCACCTTCATGTGACTAAAAGACAGAGTTGATGCCCTATTCCTATTATGTGGCCTTACCAGTTCCTTAACTGCATAGCTAAAGACTTCATTTTCATCCTAGACATTTCCCAAAAAAGAGGAACCCCGAAGAATTAAGCTGAATCAATGAAAATTCATCCCCTCAACTGAAATACAGCTCAAAGATCAGGCTGTAGTAATAATTTTCAGTTTGAGGGAACAGGTACAAAACTCATGGCACATTATTAATACACAAATAATTTTAATTTAAAGAAGCTGCTGAATGGAGAAAAAGTAATGGCAGAAAGCTTGAATAATCCACATGCCTGTCTGAACTGCTAAAAATAACTCTGGGGCAAAAGCATTGGGATTTTAAAGTACTGAACCCAAGTGATTCTAGCCTGAAAGTAAACAATTTCAAATTAATGAAAATTAGGCTCTAAATGAATTTCTACCTTTTAATGTGCTTATTCTGTGAGAGTTCTTAATTAATTAAAATCAGAAATAATGATCCCAACATGTAAATTATTCTTTTAATGTGTTTTTGGTTATTTCAGCTTAGCAGAGGAGATCAAGGAAAAACAGATTTAAGTTTATTTGCAGAACAAAACTGCCAGCTTATTAAACTAAAGCACTTCCCTTAGACAACCTGAATAGCGGTATGGAATAATAAAAAATCATTAAGGTTTTAGTTCAGTATCTTTAATTCATAATATAAATGTAAATATTTTGACCTATTTGAACTATTAAAAATAGCTTTAAAATCAATAGCTCATTCTAATGTATTATTTTATTATTTAAAAAATATTATCACAGCCCTGGTCGGTGTGGTTCAGTGGGTTGGGCATCGTCCCACAAAGAGAAAGGTCACCAGTTCAATTCCCAGTCAGGACACATGTCTCGGTTGTGGGTTTGGTCCCTGGTCAGGGGTGCGTATATGAGGCAACTGATCTATGTTTCTTTCCCTCTCTTTCTCACTCTCTTTCTCCCTCCCTTCCCCTCTCTAAAAATAAATGAATAAAATCTTTTAAAAAATAAATATATTATTACAATAATACTGTGATAATTTGACATGGAAGCAGGAATCTTAAAACATTAATGGTAGGACAGAATGTTAGAGGTCCCTGCCAGTTACAGCTGAAATAATCACTATTTACTGACTTTAAACACTGTTAGAAAATGATTTTGTCAATAAAATTTCCTGAATTCTACTTGAGATACAAAAAAAATTATACGGAATGATGTCGCTGAAGAAGACATGGCCTCTGCTGTCAGCTTATACATTCATTGTGTGTACATCTGTGTATATATATGTAAAAACACACAAATTTTTCTGGAGTGTTTCACAGCCAATTGTATAGAAATTAAAAATAATAACCAATTTACTTTTTTTAAGTATAGTTTCTGTGAAAGTGTCCCTCTTTCCAGGACAATGAATCTCAACTTTGCACACTTTAAAATAACCTAGCACACTTTTATAAAACACATAAACTCTTTCCCCACTCTAAGCCAACTGAATAAGAAACTCTGAAGGTGGAGCCAAGGCACTGGACCCAAGAGAATCTAATGCTAATGTGCAAACAGGATTGAGAACCATTGTTTTAACTTTAGTGCAGCAGCTCTCAACAGACCTACAGCATCAGTATCATCTGGAAACTTCTTAGAAATAAATGCAAATTCTTGGGGCCATCCTAGACAATAAGATACTGTCAGGATGGAACCCAAAAGCAATTTGTGCTTTATCAAGACCTCCAAGGGATTTGGGTGCTACTAAGAAAGTTGAGCCCATAAGCCAAATCTTACCTTGTTTCTCTATGGACTGCATGCTAAGAATACTTTTATGTTGTTTAAATGGTAAAATAAAAAATAAATAAAAAGGAATAATATTATGTGACAGGTGAAAATGATACAAAATGCAAATTTCAGTGCCTATAAATAACGTCTTATTAGAATGTGGCCATAATATCCACTTGTTTCCACATGATCTATGGCTGCTTTTGTACTCACTACAACAGCACAGGTGAGGTGGGCAGTTGCCACAGGTCACCAAGCCAAAATATTTGTTATTGGGTCCTTTTTGGAAAAAACCCCACCAACTCTTGTTCTAGGCTGGTATGGCTGGATTATCAACCACTCGTTTTTTATTTTTAACAGTTTATCTTAGTAGTTGATGTAAGTATTAACAATAAAGTAAAAGGGTTTAATTTATATGGTTATAAGCCATATACTTTATTTAATTTTAAAAGAGAAAGATCGCCCTGGCCAGGTAACTCAGTTGGCTAGAGCACCGTCCCAATATGCCAAAATTGCTGGTTCAATTCCTGGTCAGGGTTCATATAAGAATCAACCAATGAATGCATAAATAAGTGAAACAACACTTAAATTGTTGTTTCTCTTGCTCTCAAATCAATCAGTAAAAACTAAAAGAGAAGGATAATACATAAAAGTACTTACTTGCCATCTTTAAAATAGGTTTTAAGAGTATCACTGAAACTTTTGGAGTACTTTACAAATTCTTTCTTTTGGTGTTCAAGTGCCTACAGACAGAAACAAAATAAAACAAACAAACAAAAAATACTAAATAAGAAACGAGAAATAATGTAAAAGCCAAAGTCAAAGGCTGGAGATCATTCCCAGTAATCAAACTCTCTTAGCATTTACTTCAGTAAAACAACTAGGTGTAAACCCAGGGTGGCAGTGGGCAAGGCTTCTGGTAAACTTACCCTGCGGTTCTGGTATTGGTATTTCTTGAAGACATTATTCACTGTATCAAGAAGTTCTTTTATTGCACTAGCTATATCTCTGTTGGATAAGGAAAAAGAATCTTCTTAAAATCAGCGACATGTGAAAGAAGTCTGTATATATTTTTAAGAATTACTAATCACACTGTTAATTACCGTACTGACACTATATCAAGCACAAACATCTGACTGGTTGGTTGAGTGCGGTTTTAAGCATGTACCCTTCTGTGATCCTGACTTTTCTTGCACTGCTGTCCAAACATTCTAAAACATCAAGTTTCCCAATTCAGTAAACATTTCATTCAGCCTTACTTAAGTTTAAAAGAATATGCATCTACCTCTCATCTTTTCCAGTTATATTTTTTCCTTTCTCTCACGAATATAGCTAAATTCAAGTTACCATATTCTCTACTTTTGCTATCTCATGAACAATTATATGAAATTTTGCTATTACATGTAACTCATTTCTATATTAAGCAACACTCTGAGTTATATACCTAATAGTTTGATGTTTTAAAATATTTCCTCCTCAGACATAGTTTTTCTCTCCACACATTTACTTTCTATCTAACAACCATACATCCTCCCATTCCAAACCTGTATTTACATACTTAAAATGTATTTAAATTTCTGGGAGAGACAATAGCAGAATATTTTTTCTAACTTAACCTTTCTAGTAACCATCCTTTGCTACATCTATATTCATCAACACCTCTCCCTCTACTAAAGAGGGAGAAGAAATCCGTCAATCCTCACTTGACTATTCCTCCGATCCATGCATCAATTTTTCTGAACTCTTCCTGTCTTTTATATCTATGCTTTTTTCAATTTTCATGTTCTAACTCTATAGCAATTTTTTGGTCAAACTGAATTTAACATAATTCTGCATTCAGAGTCTCACATTCTCTAAAGCAAGCCTTCTCTTTTTCACATCCATTCTCTTTGCTGTTCAAGTGCAATCCGAGCATGAAGATAAGAATTAGTAAGACATAAATCCAAACCATTCCAAATGAAATTTTTTTATTACCGACTTTTTAATCACAAATGTCAGACTGTACATACTTCATACCTATAACAACATTTCAGCTTCACTATTTAAAGGGAAAAAAACCTCAGTGTCCAGGTTTCTGTGTGTATATGTGTGTGTGTTTCACAGCATATTTCTAGTACATAAACATGTGGAAATTCTAAAAATTATTAGTTAGGATTTTGGTGTGAAAAAAAGGTATTTTAGCCTATTTTAAAGTAGTAATGACATTTCAATATTTACTTATTACAACCTGTATGTCAAATATCAGTATTAGACTAAAACATTAAAATATTAAATAAATAAGACAAATAATTTTTTACATAGAAATGACATCGGTACACTTTTTTTTTTTGTTTGCCTCTAGTTTCACTGTTCCTTTCATTTGTTTTTAAGCAAGTTGTAAGTCCGCCTATGCTCAATAAAATGGTGTTACATGACCATCATATTATGTGAGGAAGTCACGATATCAACAAAAATTCTCAAATCTCTGAATATGATTCTTTAAATCCACAATTAGCCTATTTAAAACAAAATACAATGGAATAAATCATACAGTGATCAGAGAGCTGTGTCTACACAACTGTGCTTTGTGGTATACTTTAAAATTCTGCTAAAAACGGATAAAAATGTCCTTTCAGTGCTAACCAACAACATGGACATTTGTTTCCTATACAATGATAATGGCTGGAATGCACAGGTCAAAAGAGCAACTCTAAAGCTGGTTGCTCACTCACTCACCTAGGAGCAAAATCAAAGGGGAGCAGGGGCAGGGAAGAGAAGGGAAGGTGTAGTGGACAGTACTCCATCCCACTAATAAATTTTGGGAATTTGCCTGTGCTTTAAAAGAAAAAGGGCCAAAAAAAAAAAATCTCTCCAGGTGATTCTGCTGATAAATCTGGTTTGGAAACCGCTGTGTGGGAACCCAGAACCTAGAGCTGATGTTTGATCCATTATTCACCACAGAGCTTTACAAAGACCAAGGCTGTTCATCCTCAGGCTTGGCCTGCTATAAAACAAGCACAGCAATTTATGTCAAATATTATGTCATCTGCATGTACACTGAACAGCATTTTCATTTATGGCACCAAGGAAGCTAAAATTATATTAGCCAATAACTGAGGGTTTGTTTCCTACAGGAGAAAACACCCGCGCGTGCACACAACGCGCACACACACACATAATACTTCAATTTAAAAGATAAAGAACTAGGGAAAACTTTAGGGTAAAATAACTATAGTATAATTATATGCTGAAGTTAAGGGATACAGAGTATGGGTATAACAGGAACGAATTTTAGCAATTTGCAGCTATTTAGTGGGGCAACTTTGGAGAAACCTACATACTGAAAGAGGACAAAAGGCATCAGATGAAATATAAACCTACATCCTATCAAGAAATTGCATAGAATAGCAGAACTTCTAATCGTATTACCCAAATTTGTAAATGTTTATGCAAATACTCTAGAGGAAGGAAATTCCTACGTTGTATGATTAGTTTTGTCTAGACTGGACACCTCCGGAAAAGCAAATATGAAGCTATCATTGAAACCAAACCCTAGTGAGTTTTTGCCTATGCATATGCAAATACAAATTATAATGAACAAATAGATAAATGCTCAGCTTTACGGTCTAGTGAATAACAAGTCTCCACTAGTTATCCATTAACTGAAATGTGTTGGACTTGGAAAAAAAATTCCATGAATTAATTTTATAAAATATTTGTATAAGCTCAAATGTAGTCAAACAGAAACATTTATTAATCAAAAGTACTTTATAAAATAAGTTTGCTGGGTCATTTTTCCTAATCAACTCCATAAAGAGAAAGTGAAAAAAAACCCCATAAAACCCAACCACCTTATTTCACAATGCTAGTATGTGCTGAGTGGATGCTAGGTTCTGTGTTAGCTTTTCCCTCAATTGTCACAACTGTTACCCTCATCTTCACAGGCAGAAATTCGAATGACAGAAGCAAAGCATCTTGTCCAAGGTCAGACAGCTAAGTGTTGGAATGGAGAGTCAAACCTAGGTCTGCTGACACCCACAAAAATACCTGGATATGTGCCAGTTGACAGGGATCGTTTTTCTTCTCTAACATAATCCATAGCATCATGTACAGTACTTGGTATAACAGGTATTTCATACATACTTATTGCAAAATATTGCTAAAATAAATGAAGAGCATAACTACCTTAAATATGAGAAAGTAAAATATTTTAAAGAAAACCAGTAACTGCACAATATGTGTGCCAATATGTAACTGCGCAAGATGAACCACTTTTTATTTTGGTAAAATTTTAGCCATTAATTTGTTGAACAATTTAACAGTGGTAACAATATGTATCAAAATCTCTCGGTAAACAAATAATTGCACCTTTAGCTATGTATACTAATTCACACATCATTGAATTTAGTCTCAGAAATAATATATATTATGAACAAACTTTCCATGGCAAATTATCCCTCCTAAAATGTTTAAAAAATAAATTTTAATTGCCAATAATCTTAATTCAGTTGTCCTGAGTACACTCCAGAAAACAGAACAGAAATACTACTATTGCCCCATAAATGAGTCAAGATGCTAACGCAGCCTCTGGCAATAACTATGGATAAGACTCTTAGATTCTTGACCTCAACATCCTTATGATTAAAATGTAGCTGTTAATAATGTGGTTTTCAAACTTATCTTTATAGATCCATACTGCATTTAGCACAGATGCTTCAGGGTTTCCATTGGTGAATGAGAAGGAGTCAAAGCAGCCAAAAGAGGGTTCTGGGCCAATCATTCAACCACAACACTATTCTCCCTCTTACCTACTAGTGTTCTACATAAGATTCCCTTTATCACACTTCTTCCAAACAACAGAAACTTCTCATTCAATTACCAAATTAGATCAACATTATGAATCTATGATGGGGAAGCAGCAGAGAAGACCCTGGAGTCAGTCTACTTGGTTTCAAGCCAAGCTCTGCAAATTTACCAGCTCTGTGAACTTGGGAAAGTTAATTAATGATGCCTCAATTTCCTCATCTACTACAGGGCTTTGTATTAAGTTAATATGTATGTAAAGTGCTTTAAAAAATGCTTAGCATGTAAGTTCTATATAAGTAATAATATTATTAAGATGCCATTGATTCTGTAAACCTCTACTTCAATGACCTGAAGCAAAATTTGTTGAAAATATTATTTTTAAAATGTCAAATCTTCATAGAAATGTAGTATAGATCACTAAAAGAAATTAAAACTCCTCGCTGGTGTGTCTCAGTGGATTGAGTGCTGGCTTGTGAACCAAAGGGTCGTGGGTTCGATTCCCTGTCAAGCACATGCCTGGGTTGCTGGCCAGGTCCCCAGTTGGGGGTGCAGGAGAGGTAACCACACACTGATGTTTCTCTCCTTCTCTTTCTCTAAAATTAAATAAATAAAATCATTTTTAAAAATTAATGTTTAAAAAAATTTAAATTTAATTACTAGAAAATATAGATATAAGTTGTTTAAACAGCTATGTTTGAGATCATTGACAATTTATGATTTTATGAGCGAAACATGTTTATACTTAAGTAAAAATCAAAACCCATGAACTGTTGATTGTCTTCTTTCTTCACATATCAAAAACAGTTAAAGGAGGGTGGGGCTTTTCATTAGCAGTAAAATATTTACTTCAGGGTTTGTCCTCTGTTGTACAGGCTTTAACTAGTCAACAAAGCTTTTATCACACTTTCTGGTCCTCGGTCAGAAAACTGAAAAGCAGAGTCGCTCCTTGATAGTTCTGCTGGGCATCACCATGTACCATTGTTTTCTACCATGGGACATACTTCTCCACGTCAGTCTAAATACAGGTGCCCGAACTAGCTACAGTAGCAGTTTGCAGTATAAATCATAAAGAATATTATCTGTGAGAAATGAATGTGAATATTTATTCCAAGTGAGCCTCCCGAAGTTCTTTAAAGATCTGACGTTAGAGTCAATGGCGAAAACTCTCCTTTCTGGCAATGCCTAGTTGTGGTTTCACCAACAGGTTATGTTAATAGTTTCGCTACAATTATTCCCAGATTTCTTTGTTTTCTATCCACTGAAGCTGAGGGAAATTATCGAATGCTTCAAGTTAAAAATACTCATCTAGAAGTTATGTTTGTAGTTCCCTCCTCCTTCCCTCACCCTCTCACCCCTGGGGAGAGTGCCCTTGGTTTGAGAACCACTGCTCTACGACAGCTCTTCTCAATAGCCAGACTCCTGGCCCCACACATTTTTGGCCTTTTTAAACCTGTATCCCGAAGGCAAGGATTTGGAGCTTCACAATTTTGGTCACTATTAGAACTGCTATTCAAGAAGAGTACATTATGTGTGCCACTTCTGAAATACAAACAATATAGGTTTTCCTTTGTTATCAACTTCTCTATTTACTTTAATCTGACATTTACATTTTTCCACTTTTATGTAGCTTAAACTATATTCCAGTTGATGTACACTTCATCTGCTGTTTAAAATTAAACATTCTAAGAAAACGTTACTATACTCTGAATTCAAATGCCACCACTTGTAAGTTAATAAAGATGTAGCATTTAAAAACTCCAAATTTATTTCAAATTAATATTTTAATTTAATATTAATGCCATAACAAAATAAAACCCTGAGAATGAGTTGTCTTTTTGAGGTACTTTGAGAAAAAAAAGGACAAAAACAAAAAGTTGCTTACTTGATTGTCTGCAGAAACCTCACCCTGTCATTGATCTCATCTGGGATCTTACTGAGAATTTGTTTAAGTGCTCGTGCCTTTTCATTCAGGTCCTGGAATTCTGGCTCTGGTCGTTCAATCATATACTCTGATGAAATAAACATACAATAAAAAGTGTCATGCAACTCCCCAACAAATGCAAGTCTCAGAATTTCCAGTGTTGGTCAAGAGAGGGAGGGTGAAGAAAGAGGCCAGATAACCAGGAAAGGCATGGTTGCAAAGCTCAATTTGTTAAAGAGTTCGACTTAGTTTGGTAATAACAGGGTGCTTACTAAGTAAAATAACAGAAGATGAAATACTAAACATTTTCAATTTGGGGTAAATAGCCCATGAAATCATGATAAATAAATAAAGAAAATTAAAAGGGAGTCAATCAAATTTACCAGACCTCTGAAGATACATCTCTCAAGGAAACAAAGTAATGACATTCATGACAAATACAATGGCAATAGGTATCTGCTGATGGGGAAGATGAGTTTCACAAAAACCTCTTTATTGAATATACAGTCTCATTATATCAAAACCAAACAACCTACTAAAATCGTCATTATGTTCTTGAAATCTCGCTTAAAAACAAAAACACTACCAAAAATTCAACACAACGGTTGGATCACAGAATAGCAGCTTTGGAAAGGAAGTTCAATCAGACCTGGTAGAGGCAAAAACATTACTAGCAGATTCATTGTACACCTGAAAACATTACAACCCTACTAATCAATATACCTGGCCTCACAGGCTGGAAATGCTTACATTTAGAATAATGATGACTTTCTTAGAAGTTACTGAATCAGTTAAAATATTTACTTTTATTTTCCTTAAATATGGGAAATTATATTTCTAAGTGTTCGTTCTCTTTTTATGTTTTCTTAATTAGTTGGAAAATAGTTACTAAATTTAAGCAAAACTCATTTCTAATTATTTAAAAAGGCAAAAAATGAGAAAACAGAAAAAATGGTTATTATATTGTTTTCTCAAATCTGTACTTGGGAAAAAAAAACACTAAAGTAAAAAAAAGACAACACAAACTCTCATTATTTCAAACTGCTATTTGCATAAAGTGAACACAAAATCAAAGAACCATTCCATAGAGTTTATCTTTTGGTGAAACCAGAACTCTTCAAACATATTAATAGGGAAAAAATTAAGGTACACAACATAAACATTTTACTTCACGTAATTAAATCTGACAAATATAAAACACAACAGAGAACTACTTTTCTGTTTTACATAGTTTTTCCCCCCAATACTGTCACAATAATAATAACAAAAAGAAAAAGGAAGAAGTGAAGGGGGAGGATGCCCCTTCTGTCAAATAACAGAAGTTTTGGAAGGAGTGTTTTTCAACAACTGTAAGAAAACTAAAGACTCTCTGTAATTGACTGATTACCTTCTACATCATCAGCTGCCATTCGAAGAAGGGACTCTGTGAAGTTAACTTCTACACTTTTTTTCTCTAAAATTTTCATAATGATGTCTTGTGTGAGTCCTGGATTTTCTTTTTCAGCCTGTAAGAAAGAGAAAGCTAGTTTTGAAATACAGAAACAAAATCAGAATTTCAAAACCAAAACTTAATTGTTTAGAACCTTTGGGAGCTTAGACTAAAGCTCAACTTAAAAGGGCAGAAATCTTTGTAAAGCAGGTGTGGTGATGACATTCACTTGTTTTGTTAAAACTTAAGCATCAGTAACTTATTACAGACATGGTCCCATTTTCCATTTGAACACAAAGTACTCAACATTTCCTGCTTCTCCTTTACAATCTCCTGCAATCAAAGAAATAAACATTATATATACTTTGTAATCCATCAATTACTCTTTTCAGTAGTTTAAATATACTGAAGATTTTTTTAGCTTTTCGTCATTAATCTTTTCACTCGAGGATCATGCAAACTACTGATCTCACCAGTATTTTGCAGACTCTTTCCATTTAAATTAACAAAACGTCAGGGAAAACAAAAACAAAACAAAAAATAGGAATTCTTTTGCAAGTTTTCCTGAAGCTATACAATCCCTTAAATTAAACTCTCCCACACGATGATTTTCACTGTTTTATATTTGCAGTGTGAATATTTCCTTCACTAGTTTTCAGAACATCATTAATCCTTTACTACCTCCTGAGCTTGTTTCACTAATGAGTTTGCCTTGGTTCTATGTTACTCCCTTGGGTGCTAAAATCGTCTAGTCATTTCAAGGCTGAGCACAAAGAGTTCTGGGTTTACCAAAGTTAATTTTTATTTTCAAGAGTTGAGTTTTCCCCAGTAATTCTGTCACATTTCATAACTGCTTTTAATTTTTATAATTATACCCTAAAGTTTGTTTCTTTGAGGATGACTACCAATTTTAGTCATTCTGCTGATGATTTCCTATCTTTCTTGCCCTGATATTAAAGAGAAAGTAGAAACAATTTATGATCTTAACCAGATGGCAACCTATTTGTTTTCTTATGTCTCAAGCACATTTAACCTCCGCCTTTTCAATTCCATTCTGGTATCTATGTAGAACCAGCTTTCTTCTGCTCCTACTGCTCTCTCTATTACAGCATCTTGTTTCTCATTAGATTTCAGTATCAAAAACTAAAAGGTTGCAGAATGAAATGGGAAAACAAAATATATGATACTCAATCCTGAGATCACTTTAACTGTTGTCAAATGTTATTCAGAAAGTCATTATGATAGATAATTCATAACAAAGAATGTACCCTACTGAATTCTATGTCTTTTAACAATAGTCCTCCCTTATCCGCAGGGGATATGTTCCAAGACTTCCAGTGCATGCATGCAACCTTGGACAGTACCAAACCCCTACACCTACGGATGCTCCTCAACTTATGACCCTACAAGTCCATCACAAACTGAAAATATCCTAACTCAAAAATGCATTTCATATATATAAGCAACTGAACCACTATAGTTTAGTTAAGGCTACCCAACACTCAGAACGCCGTATCTAAAAATCCCTGGTAATGCAGTGCACTGTGGAGTCCTGGTTGTTTACCCTCATGACTGAGTGCCTGACTGGAACTGCAGCTGGCTGCCACTGCCCAGCATCATGAGAGTATCAGACCACGAGAGTATCAGTTCAGAAAAAGATTAGAGTTCAAAATTCCAAGGATAGTTTCTACTGAATGCAAATAGCTTTCAAACCACTGAAAAGTTGAAAAATCATTAGGTCAAACCATTGTAAGTTGGGGGCCGTCTGTACTATGTTTTTCCTACACATACATGTCTATAATAAAGTTTAATTTATAAATTAGGCACTATAAGAGACCAACAACAATATCTAAGAAAAAGGAACAATTATAACAACATACTGTAAGAAAAGTTTGATGAATATGGCTTGCTATGACTAGTTGCAGGGGATCCCTTACTGAAGTCTTCACACAGGCTTAATGTTTTCCAGCACAATGTTTTTCTCATCTATTGTAACGTTTTCTGTTCATGTCTTCGCCCACAAATTTAATGACTTTTTTACTTAACTAAATAAACACTTATCACTCACTGTGGCCATAACTTTTGCAGTTTGAGGTATGACAGCAAACTTGTACAAGTTTCACAAATTTCTTTTTCTTTCTTCACAATTTCATGAAGATTTTTTTCTTACCAGAGACGTTACCAACCACAACATATGAATTTTTTCCTTCCTTACTAAGTCAAAAACTTTCACTTTTTCACTAAATGGATGCACTTTATAGCTTCTCTTTGGAGTATCTGAATTGCAAGTATAACTGCTCTTGAGCTCTGGGGCCATTATTAAGTGAAACAAGGGTTACTTAAACACAAGCACTGCAATACCATGATGGACTTACCTGATCACTGAGAGAGCGACTAAATGGCCAATGGTGGGAGCACAAACAGCATGGAGAGGCTGGACAAAGGGATTCATGTCTTGGGTGGGACTGAGCAGGACAGTGTGGTATTTCATCACAATGCTCACAGTAGCACAAAATTTAAAACTTAGAAACTTTTTATTATTTCTGGAATTTTAGAACTGATAAATTTAAAATTTAAAACAAATTTATAATTAAAAAATCATAGAACTTATTTATGGAATTTTCCATTGAGTGTTTTTCGGACTACAGTTAATCACAGGTAACTAAAGTGTAACTGTGGATAAACTGTATAATCTGTTTTGATTTTTCTTCCATGAACATATTTAAGACAGAATCTATTTAAAAAAAACAAAACAAGACTTGCCTTTAAAAGAAAAGCTCAGGGGAAGAGAGTATAAGGGTGCTAAATGGCAAGAGAAACAAGTACAATTAAAAAAATAAAAGAACAGCTGTACAAATATGACTTAAGATGGTATAAACTTTATTAATTTGGTAAATTGCCACAAAATTACATATAGTACACTATTTAAGTCAGTATTTGATAACTGATTTATCTTTCCTAAGTAGCATTAAATTATCATAACACATTATCTTGGGAAGCAGGGGAGCATTCTCTATATGCTTCCAGACAATGCCTGCAGAAAACAATCTCTCCAAGTAAGTTAAAATAAGGTGCTGGAAAAATTAAATGCTGAAAGCCCAAAAGCAAAGTTTTCAATACCAACTTGGTCTGGGGGCCCGAAATGCCAAAACGGGGACATTACAGATATCTCAGAGGCCCCTACCTTTCTCAGTTCTTTGTGCCAAAGAAATACCTAACAGTGCTGTGTATTAAATACTTAGGTGCGAACAACTTAATAAATGACATCCTAACAACTTAGTAGCCTTTAAAAATACACAAATTGAAAGAAAAGTATTTAATTTCATTCTTAAATAACCGTAACTCCTTTTTAAAATGAGATTTGTGCACCCCGTTGGGCACTACACAATGTCTCATATGTTGGAATTAGATTGGACACTCTATCCTCATTTCCTGTTGTACTTTGATTTTCTTGTGGTACTTGCTTTTTTATCACAGCAATGGCCAAAAGTCCAGCTAACAGAGACATGACATCAGTGAAAGGAATGTAATCCAATCAAATATGTTGAAACAGCAAACTGTGGCAAGCTAATCGTCCCGTGTCAATCAGATGGTGAATATCACTATGTTTCTTCAAAATTTTAAAACATCTCATGACACTGTGGGGCCCCACGGTGTCTCGGCACAAGTCTGACAACAGTTGTCTTAGTATCTTCTGTTTGAAGTCCTACTTAAGCTACTTACTTGAAAAGCCTTAAATTTACCCAATGTATTTTTGTCTGACTGACAAAATAAATAGCTCTACCATTAAATCAGAGATACTATACCTACAGGGTTACCCCCTAAAATAAAACCCCCCAATCTCTGGGTATTCCAATTTCTATGAAGAATCCAACTGTGAGAGAAAACTATTTCCAAGGGCAATACGCACTCTTGTGAATCAGTGATTCTCAACAACACAGCCTATCAGATGGGAAAGAAATCAAAAGCAGAATAAATATCTTAAAAGATAATATTCACTAATATTATTTTATTTGAAAAAAATTATTTTAATCCTTTTCCCCCAAATAACAAAAATAAATATTGAAGCTCGATAAATATTAACTGTTGTTGTATACCAGGAACTGGAAATATGCATATAAATACAGATAAATAGCTGGGTGAGATTTTTCAATCTTTTAAAAATAAGTTATAGTTTAAAACACACTAAAATCTTTATCCTTCCAATGCATACCCTCCTTTAATTTCATATGAAATTTAACAAATTAAATGATAATTAAGAATAAATCAATGCATAACTGACTAATGTTTTCCTCTAAAATAACTTACTCTCTCCTAAGAATCCGTCCTGCGGATAGCAAAATTCACCCACGTATCAAACCAGACCTTCCATAGCCACACACTTTAAACATACTGTTTGCTTTCACTTGTAGTTCAGTGTTAAAACATGAGCTTATACTTATGCACATTATAAGAAAAAGCTTCATGAAATTCATTATTTATCTCTTTTATGAATGTATCTCTTTTTATGAATTTAGTATACCATCTACTGCTTCAGACAGGGTCTTCCTGATCAGAACACAAGGGAGAAACTTCTCTCTGCTGTTATCAGGAAAGCTGAAGAACTTCTGCCTTATCAGTACTACACTGTGCAGCCTATCACATTTTCCTTCGTTCCTTTGGTTACAATGATACTTAAAATAGTTGCCATTATGCCTCCCTAATGACCAAATATGCCATTCCAAACCACACTAATAAGCAAAGAAAGAAAGAAAACAATGATAATGGTATTGATTTGTTGATTCTCTTTATTAACCCAATGATTTGGTTAAGATATATCTTAAAGAAGCTGGTATGAAGGTGTGCCAGGGTCTACACTTCAGTACACATCAAAACTGTTCTAATCCAACATACACAAGGTAATTTCTTGTAGTGAGATGAGAGATGTCTGTGAATTACCTATGCTATCAGTTAAGAGTGGCATCTATAAACTAATCTTTGTCATAAAAATATTGGATGGATTTATAGTTTCAACTCCAATAAAACACAACTATAAACTTATTCTAGATTTAAACATTAAAATACTTCATCTTGAAACATAAGTTTTTTAGCTATTGATGGAAACACACACACACAGAAATAAATAAAAAATTAAACTTTTGGGCACCCTGATATGTATTTTGGGAGATAGGCATAAAGTTTTATATGTAAAGTAGGGTCACCCAATAAAAATATAATACAGGAAACAAATGTACGACTCTGTAATTTTAAACTAATAACCACATTAAAACATTTAAGAAAATATAATTATCTCGAGTCCATCTAAAATATTATCCTTTCAACATGTAATCAATATAAAATACTTATTACTGAGTTATTTTGCATTCTTTTTCTTGTACTAAGTCTTCAAAATCAGGTGTGTATTTTATATGTGCAGTACAACTCAACTGGAACTAGCCATATTTTAAGTGCTCAAGAGCAACATGTGGCTTAGTGATTACCCACTGAAAATCTCAGGTCTAGAGACAATGAAAAAAATTCATGCTGAATGACTTAGGTGCATAAACTCAAAGTGTCCTTAATTTGATGTACACATAGGTCTCATTTTCCCACTCCACAACATTGTTTTACACTTATGTTCTATAATTAAACTATGAAGAAAACCTTTCTGAGTTACAATTTTACAAAAGTTATTAACAAGTCAAATAAAAAAGAATTCAAAAATCTTCTTCAAAGTTAAAGAGAGAATACTCCAAAGACAGATTTAAAACTACGACATGAAAAGATAAACATTAAGGAAAGAGCATTTGTTACAGATCACGTTTTAAAAGTGTTTTACACCAAACAGGCACAAAGAGCTTGGAAGGGTTATCACTAAAAGGAAATAAACTGGCAACTATCAGCTGGTATTTATATTTACGTATAATACACATTTTAATATTCACAATAAATTTTTTGTGCCTCACCTTAATGAAAGCTGCTCTCAGTGTCTGAGCTGCAGACAGATTTACTCGTTCTAGCTGAAATAAAAATTTTAAATCAAAATTAATATCAATTTTCTTAGAAAAAGCAACATTTCTGGTATTCCATTCTATATTAAAGATATTGACAGATACATCATTTAACTAACAAAAATACTTGCTAATAACTCTAAATCGTCATAATTCCCTGAAGAGAGGCTATCAAAAATTTTCATTAAAAAATCATGAAAAATTAAGGTATGAATATGTTCTTTATTCCTTTAAAAAAAAAAAACATTCTACCTTAAAGGTAGATTTAAGCACAGAATAAAAAATAATATAAGTCCCCATGGAAAGAATAAACATATTTACTTGAGTTATTAAAGATAGGGAAGGTTCAGGATTAACTCTAAAAGCTCTGCTGCAAGTACATGGCAAATTGCGTGCGTGTGTGTGTGTGTGTATTGAATATAAAATGACCAATACAAAGAAAACATTTATTACTTAAGGTTCCTTGTATTTACTATTTACTCCTCCTTTATTGCTTTTCAATCCCCTCAGCCAAGGATTAAGCTGAGATTAGTCTATTTTGTTAATTAGCAAATAGTGCTGATGAAAGGTCTGTCTGACACTCAAACTGACGATTGGATCATCCACATTTCCAAGATGCTTACATCTATCCTCTATTTTATCAAGATGAAAAAAAAGTTACCTAAAATACTAAATCAAGAGTTCATTCCAAATGGTTTAAATTTTTATACCAAATATGTGAAGTTTATAATTCTGAAACATAAAATGACCTTATTAGACACTTTATATAATTCATTTTCAGTGAGCCAAAAACATTATACAATTTCATATTAAAAAAATCCTCATTGTTGAAGAGTTAACTGCCAGGTTTAAATAACTATCTTCAGTTAACTTCATATTTCTTTAGTCCCCAGGATTAGGTCAGTTAATTCAATAAAACTCAATGTATACATTTGTTTGGGACAATATTAAATGTTCAAAAGCATTATAGCCCTTATAAATTTTTATGCAAGTTGAAAATTTCTACAAAAACCTTATAAACATATATATATTATGCAATAAATATTCCTTTCAATCTATTAAGGCAATGAAAATGTAGGTTTTCCCTTAAAATGACATACAGGTTGGGGCAAAAGCAGGTTAACAGTTGTGAATGCATGAGTTTATTCTTGTATTATTATTTATTATTATATTATTTTTCATATGAACAACTATAAACCTGCTTTTGCCCCTTGTATATATACATATAAACACATCAAAGGAATCTCCAACACTTTAAATGAATTATTTTCTAAATAAGACAGAAATGTCAAGAACCTTACCTCCCTATGAATTATTCACCTTATGCATATGCAAAAGAAACAAAATCCACCAAGATAAATAATGTATCTCCAAAAATAAACAATGGATCATTTGATTTGGTATGTAACTTAGCTTCTACACATCTTGCACAATCTAACACTGCCTTAGGAGGTAAAAGGGAAAACACGAGGGGACCAAGCTGGCAAGTATAGCAAAAAAGCAACTCTGAAGAGTTTCTAAAATGATTTTTTTCCCCACAGAATTCATTTAATTGTAATAAACACTACTAAAGATTAAAATAATAATACAGGTCATCTGATCTCAAGTTCTTGTTGTGCAAGAGAGGCAGAAAAAGACGGGATGAATGTTCCACCCTGACAGACATCTATTTCTTTATTTGGGTTAATACCACATTCTGACCTCTCTCAACAAGTCAAAGGCCTGAGTCAGATGTTGCCTTCAATTATCAGCAATATTAACTCATTCTGTAACACCCTGACTGATATGTGGAAGGGTCAAGGTTAAGTAAAAGAGGCCAAGAAGTCAGTGAAGGACTCAGAATTAGCCAAGTTCCCTTAACATCAACATCTCTAGATTTCTAGATTAAATTTACATAATGTACCTCAGAAAGGAAAGGGGAAGGTCAGGCATAACACACTAAATCAAATCCATGAGCTGTGAAGGGCCTCACGAGAACTCTGCGAGGAGTTACCCTGGGATCCCTCTGATGCCCACACATCTTTCAATAAACCCACTAGGTTTTATTACCTATATGATATCAACATTGCCCATACAGGCCCATGGATATTTTTTAAACTGAACTTAATCTCATCCATAAATTTATCTAAATTGCCTGGAATCTATAATTCCAGTCAATAATGCTTAGGTAGAAAAATCTGTTCTTCTCTTCCCAACTAAAAGTGCAAAAGTGCTTCTATTTTAGGCTTCTCGCCTGTAATGTATGATTTCATAATAAAATCATGTTCGTCTTACTAGTACCTTTCATGAGAATATCAAGGTTCTAGTAATATTCTAACAATGGCAACCATTTACTTAGCACTTATTATGGACTTCATCAAACCGAGTATTTTTACAGAGAGTGTCCCTATTACTCACAATAAATCTGGAACTAGCTATCATATCCAGTTCACAGAAGAAGAAACTCAATTTGCATAAATGTATGCAAATGTTAAGTAACTAGTAAGTGCAGAGAGAGGATTCATACCAGATCTGTCTGGCTCCCAAACCCATGCTCAAGACACTAAAGCTACCCTGCCTCCCTGTATTTGCCCACTCCAGACTGGAGTTTACCCTATCACTGAATCTCTTCAATTACTTAAAAGCAAATTCCTGGGTTTCCACCATGTGTAAGGAAGACAGTGTGATAGCTGCAAAGAAACAGAGGGTAGTCCTGGAATCCCAGATCAATTTAGTAAGTAAGCAGCTTCATGGAAACTGATGGAACCACTGTCAAAATCAAAAGTAAAATATGAATATGAGATCTGAACTGGTCCTTGAAGGGTATGGCCTCTTAAAATCATCTTCCTTGGCAGTTCTCCCACTTACAGGTTTCTTCAGGGTTGCAACATGGGGACAAAATGATGATGCAAGGTTAGAACAGACTTTTTAGTCTGTCTCTAACACTTACTAATGAGTTAAGCATCTTTTTTTTTAGTTTTTGGGATAACAGTCTTTGGCTGGGGTATTTAAAAAAAGCCCATGCAGTCATTCTTTTAGAAGTACTTGGTAGAGTATACACCTTGAGTCCAAAGAAGTGGGGCAGGGCACACGTGATTATACCTTGCTCTAATGGATACGGGGACAAGGAGAGGCACTCCTTGGGCCTCCATCATACAGAACTTCCATGTCATCAGTAAAGAGTACGGAAAAGAAGAAAATCAGGGAGACAGAAAAGGGTATACAATATCTCATTTCATGTAAAAGAGAAGGAAAGGGGCCAGCTGAAGTACAGATGGAGCGAAATAATAGGATGTTCAACATTAGGTCTCCCCCCCTACCTTACATTCTGGTTTGGGAGCTCCTCCTGAAGCTTATTCCTGATAGCTTTTGAGAGCACTATTAACCGCAAACTTGTTAAATTTTACTCTCTGGATTATTTATAAAAATACAGGGTCCGGCACAAAGAACATCCCTTTTTATTACAAAATCATGAGCATGTAATTCTGTAACATAACAGTATCACACTCAAGCATACCATATGACATTTTAGGTGAAATGTTCAAATTAAAGCTATAAATTATTCAACCCATATCCTTACCCTACCAACCATACTCAAGCCAGCGTTACTTCTGCTAGATCCTGTATTTTAAAAGCTGACACATAGTTTTGATTGCATAGAGTTCATTTCTTATTTGCTCCCTCCAGAAGTATCAGCTCATTCCTATATTTTGCTTTCTAGTATTAATCCAGTTTCTCAAACCCATAATTAAAAAAAATACACACACGCACACACATTTAACCCTTTGGTTGCTCAAGTTTTAAAGAGTCTTGCATAAAACGTTTGAAAGATTTTTTTAATGTCACAATGATTAGGTTAGTTGATTCTGAATTGTCTAAAAATCTTGCTTCCTCAAAATCAGACATTTGCCACACTCATATGCCCTCCAACCCCTCTAAAAGATTATTGTAAAGGGGTCACATCTTAACTCTGGTGCTACCAAAGAGAAGGTAGATGCAATCACCGGTGTTTTGTACATAGTAGGTTCAATAAATGCGTCTCAAAGAATTAGTTCCTGGGGTTGCCACACTGTCTGGCAAAAAAGGTAAGCAGAACCACCAAACTAGTATAAAAATATTTCTTTAAAACATTGCCTATAAGTATGTAAAACTCAAGGCTATGATCATAATTTTGTTCGAAAATTACATGGAAGACTGTTTAATAATAAGAGCTAACATTTACTACATGCCCGGTACTATTCTAAGCACTATGATGTATCAACTCATTTATTTCACTGCATTGTGAGAATTATGTTTTATCCTCATTTTACAAATAAGAAAACCAAGATGATTATGTAACTTAATAGGTGACAGAGCAATAATTCAAATGTAAATATTAACTATGATTACCTCTGGATGGTGGAATTGCAGGTTAAACCCATGCCTTCACTGTGAAAAAGTATGTTTACAGGCTCAAAATTTGGGATTTGATATTTTTCCACTGCGGGTGGGGAAAATGGAATAGATAGATAGGTAAAGTTGGAGATTATTTCCTTACTGGTAAATTAAGAGTTGCATATTCTGCTGAGATTAGCAGAAATAGCTGCTTCAAATGTGTCTAAATAGAATGACACTAATTACTTATTCAGGAGCACCATTTTGCACGATTTATTCATGAGCAAGCATATATGCCTTTTATCTAAAATTAACCTTTAGTTGCAAAATTGTTATTTGTCTCAAAATATCTACTTCTTCATAAATTGTATTTCATCTAAAATGGTTACTCCAAAAAGTCATAGAAAAAGAAGATACATGGTATATCTTTTCCTGGAATGAAGAATTGAACCATACATCTCTCTTCCTCCATATATAAAGAATTAGTGAAAAATAGTAAGTCCACAAGAACCTGAAATAACACCTGGCATGAGATTTCTATAAACTCATTCCGTAGTGCAACCAGGAGACTTATTTTCACAGTACGTTTACAGCATATGCAATATACTTGGACTCTGAACTCTGCAGCAGCTGATTAAACAAGAAACCCAATCCTTCAGCTGCCCCAGCATAGCTTCATTCAGTTTAGCATCATGCTTCCAGAATGCCATAAATAACTGCCTTGTGAGCTGAAGTACCAAAATTTCCTCAGGTGTAAGGGTATACTACTGTCTAAATATTTGTTCGACAAGATGACTTCTAGACCCACCATTGTTATTATTATGGAGGTAATGTGATGGTGAGAATGCATAGGCCGTCTGACTCTTATATTACACTGTGGACAAAATTTAGTGAATCATTTAGTTTCAGAGTAAAACGTCCATCCCCACTGTGGTAATACTTTCTGTAAGGTTAAGATGACAACTATTTTATCTTTAAAGCTGCATAGCATAGAAAAACAAAGCCAAACTAACTAATTTCTGCATTAGTAGATTTATAGAAAAATCTACCTTTGAACTATAAATATTAGTTAACTGATCAGACATCTTATTTAAGATGTTACATTAACATACTGGAATGGCAGAGAACGCTAGTACTTTCCTCGTTTTAACCAAACACTTCACACGTGAAGGTACAATAATTATTTGACTCCATTCCTAAATCAAGACCAAGATTTCATCTCTATGAAAGAGGAAACCTACTACCACCACTATTCCTAAATGCTTATTATTTCTGAACACTTTTTTAAAAACATGACAGAAATAACTTTTTTTTAAAGCTTGATACCATGATGTTTGATCAGTAAATTCAATTTAAGAATTAGACCCTGACAATTTGATGTAGCATCTTTCAGTCTGCCACATCTAGCCATTTCATTGTCAAATTTTACTTCTAATAATTAGCTCTTGAACCAACTATGAATCATTTGGCAACAAGTTTAATTCTGGGCCCATTAACCTACATATGTTTTCAGATCTCATCTGGAGAATCACTGCTTTTTTTAATGAGATTTACAAGTCCATTCACAGCCATTACTTTTCTTTCAAGTTAACTTTCCCTATATTTGAATAAATTAGAAAAGGTGTATCAGTATTAATCCCAACAGTTCATTTTACCAGAATCTTGGATCCTAAATAATTATCTTCTGAAAATCAAAACTAAAATAAAATCTACTTTTCACATATAGAGAAAGATCATCCACCCTGACCAGTGTGGTTGGGTGTGGTCTGGCAGAGCTAAATATCCCCAGTTCAATTTCCGGTAAGGGCACATGCCTGGGTTGTCGGTTTGTCCCCAGTGTGGGTGCATACTAGAGGCAATAGATCAATGTTTCTCTCTCCCATAGATGTTTCCCTCTTTCACTCCCTCCCATCCTCTCTCTCTAAAGTAAATAAAATCTTAAAAAAAAAAGCAAAGAAAAAGAGCATCCAAATTATTAGAAAAAAAGCTTTCATCATTCCTCTTCATTAACTAAAGGATCAAACCGAAGCTCACCAAGGCAACTGCCCTCCATTAAGAAAAGACTCAAAATAACTCAGATAAATATAGACTATTTCCCCAAATAACCTGGCCCAATAGCTTACTGAGTTAGCTACAGAGTTAGACTATAGACATAAAAAGCAGGAGGACCTGTGGGAGGAACTGTCATAATGGTTCTGAAAGTGCCTGAGAAGTACAAACACTAATTATCAAGTACAAACACTAATTATCAAGACAGATTACTCCCTAGCTTTCAGGGACTGTCTCCTTATTTCATACCTGGTACAATTAAATAAATACTTAAATATATAATAATTTATTTGCTTGAACATCTGTGTTCCCTATAATTCCTATAGAGGTAATGTTGCCTTTTTTCCCCCTGCACATCTCCAGACCCTAGCAAAACACTCAGCAAATAAACGGCTGCCATTTAATAAATATTTACTAAACAGAAGTGAAGCACTTGCTTCTAACTATAACTCTAGAATTGCAAAAAACAGGTAAAACATTAGAACAAAATGGTGGAAATAATTACTCAAGTGTCAGTGTTAGCTGCCAGACATGGGTGTAATCAGTCCTACAAGAGTGGAAGCTACAACAGTAGCAGTATAATAGAGTGGTTTTTCAAAAGATGCCTCCTCCTTGCTTCCTCTTTAGTAACAAACTTCTAAATTTCCCAACTTCTTTTGCAGCTAGGTGTGGTCATAAGACTACATTTTTGCCAATGAGATGTAAATGGCAGTCTTGTATAACATGATATTCAAAAGGGTTAAGAAAGTTGAATCAGCTGGAAATAACCCCCCACCTCACCCCCTCCACTTTTTGCCCAATCCAGGGAACAAGTTAGGACATGATGAGCTTCAGCAGCCATCCCACATGGTAAAGTGACCTTGATAATGGAAGGCAAGCACTACGATGACAAGAAGAGAAGACAGGAACTTGAGTTTCTGATAACATGGTGCCATAATACTAGCCCTGGTTCACTTATCTCTAGAATTTTTTATGTAAGAGAAATAAATTTTACCCAAGCCACTGTTTTGCATTTTCTTCCATGGTCACTGAGCCTAACACTATTAGTAGACAGTGTTTGAAGTTACAAAATATTTGTCTGAATTGGAAACTAAGACTCTGGATTTTAAGTTGAAGAAGATAAACCACTCTCTACTGTCCCCAAGCTGTTAGATCATAACACACATCAAATACATTATTATTAAACCAAATAGTGTAGGTGGAATGGTTTTGAAAACCACAATCTTACTCTAAATATAAATATTTTACAAAAAGAGATGAAAACTTATTGGAAATGGTGAGGGCTTCCAGGAACAATAAGGATAATGGCATCGATAGCTTTATAATTAATTAGATTAATAAAACAGCCAAAAAAAACCCAAACCCCAAAACCCTAATTAGACAAAAAGCCTAAAGACATTGAATTTGGAGTCTTAGATTTTTAGTCCGATAATTTCGGGTAAAAATTCCACATATCAGGACCTTAGTTCACCCATAAAGGGTGGGAGAAGCACATGATTAGATTATATTTAAGAAACTTGCGCAGCTCTAGAATTCTCTGCAAACCTTAGCATATTAATATTAATTTTAAAGAAAAAACAAAGAATGTACTGATATTGTTAAGTCTTAGAAAATTCCTCAAATAAAAAAAGCAACTACATCTTCTCTAAATACAAAGCACTGGAATGTTCCGTTTATCAGTAAAAATGTTGCTACTGGCTATCACTCCTCGGGTATTCCTGTGCCTGCCCTTCTGGCTGTCTACACTGCGCTCATCCCCAGCTTTTCCATGTCTAACCCGTATTTATTCCTCTTAGGTCTTAGCATGTCTATTCTTCAGTGAGGCCTGCCTTGACTCCTAAAATAGGTCCCACATGCTATTTTTTAAACTTCATAGCATTTACCACAATTTCTCATTTATCTAATTTTTTGTATTCTTTTGTTTAATGTTTCTCGACCACTGCAGTAAAACTTCCAGAAGGGGAACAGTATATCTGGGTTTTTTGCCCCACTGTTTTATGTCCAGCCCTGCTGGCATGATACCTAATATACAGATCGAGATCTTTATGTAAGTATTTATTATATGAAAGAACAAACAAATGAATAAATGAAGTAGGCATTAAAAAACTGCAAAGAGCCTATGAGGAGATGTTTACCGACTTACCTCATTAAACACAGGATACATGACTGCATAGAGGGGCATAGAAACCATGGAAGTGGTCTCAGCTTCATTCTTCATCTCTTCCATTGTCATCCTCATTCAAAGGCCAACGACAGCAGGAAAAGCAGGGCTAAAATGCAGGAGAATCTTCATTCACTGCAGTATTTCTTCTCTTTTTTTTTTTTTTTGTGATAAAAGAACAGGGCATAAAACATATACTGACCTGGTTAAAGGGGAGAAAGAACAGAGGTTTACTATATTAAGAGGAAACAACAAAGGCCAATAATTTTTTTTTTCCAACGTAGAGTCCTCATCTTATGAAAATCTGATTTGTTAACATATCTTACTTATGAAGACAGCCCTGGTCAGTAAGATATCTCTTTCCTTTCTCAGGCTCAAGAACTGCCCTTTCTTAAGATCTACTATCTCTTTATTAGGTTCTACTTCACAAAGCAGTGGTTCACCCTGAACTCAGAAACAGGTCTCTGTGAAGTACAATGGATTACTGGTGTATCTAATTCCATCATATGCAATCTAGGAAAAAGCATCAAAATGCATAATTATAGCATTTATATAACAAAATTTTAACTATGAAATGTACAATGTATAAGTGCATATGGTGTATGAGTAAAGAATTAAGAATAAAGAATTAAGATAATATTTTCATTAAAATATTTTTCTTAATTATTCACTGATTTTGTCACCTAACAACAACAATAAAACATAAGCACTAAATAATTTAAGACGGATCTTAAAATTGGAAAACTGCTGCCAAATGTGATCTGTTTGGGGGAAACAGTATGTTATTTAATTTTGCCAGTGGTACTTTTTGAATGTTTGTACAAAGCTGACACAAAAACTAAACAAGAAATCCACAGACACTGGTAGTTCGGAATTAAAATATCAAGAATTCAGTAATACAAGAGAAATTTTGCCTTAAGGATGTAAGTAAATGCGTTGCTTTTTAAGAGAAAGCAATTATATTTCCTTTATTAGACTAAAAAACAAGCCTAATTATAATGTACAAGGGTAACAGTAGTGGCATATCCATATATTTAACAATATATATTAATATATTTTTAAAAAGCAATCAATTTTGAATAACTTCTACTATTTGTAAAGCATTCTCAGATTATAAAACATTTTTAATATGCTTTTAGTCCTTACAATAACTTACTTTACAGTAAGTCATTCTAATTGTACAGATGAAAAATGGGCTCCAAGAAAAGAAATAACTCTGCTCAAGATCATACATGTAGAGGCCCAAGACTGGATCCTACTACTCAGAATCTAGATCTGATACTCCCACACCAGAAAATCAAGTTTAAAGTGGAAACAAGGAACCTGAGCTCATCCACCCAAGAAAATACCCAGAAATAGAAGATATTTATTTACTTAATGCTCAGCACCTACCACATGCAAGATGCAGTGGGGGATGAATAAGATGTCCTAATCATTAACAATTTATCTGGGCCAGACTGTGGAAGGCCTAAGCAGTTTGAAAGATATTATCACAGGACTAAAGTACATATAGCTTCAAAAATCTTCAATAACCCATCCTGTTTGAAAACTGCTTCCTATCCTTCCATATCCTGACCAGTGATGGGGAACTCAACACCTACTTGAACAGTCTGGTCCCATTCCTGGTAGTCTTAAACACAGACAGTTTTTTTTCTGTTTCTGGCTTCATAGAACAATAACAAAAGGCCTATTCCTAAATTTTATTCTATAGGGCAAGAGAAAAATCATTACCCAATCAGACCATTGATTTAAGTAGATTGCTTTGGTCACAGCATTAAGAATAGAATGGAGAACAGAAACTGAAGGCAGAGAAAACTTTTATCTTTATAAGAGATCAACAGGACCTGAATCATAAGCAAGAGGAAGTAGGTAAGTATCAGTTGTGGTCCTACTGTCCCTATTTAACTACTTAATAAGGCATTTGGTAATCTACTTTTCCACCTAGAAATCAATTGTGAATACTTTTATATAATAAACTTGGAGCAAAGAAGAGGGGTTGAAATACAGAGAAACCAGTCAAAATGAAAATGATGGGTACTGTATGCACAGTTTAACAGTAAAAATAGGCATCAACATCAATGAAAAAAGCAAGGAAGAAATAGCAGGACAGGGTCAACAACAGAACCCTGAAGAGCTATCTCACTGGGTGACCGAAAAAAGATCATTTATTTATTTACTAAAAATGTATTTGTTACCTATATAGTATTAAGGTCTAGTACTAAATAGAGACTAGTGAACAAGGCTAGACGGTCTCTGACCTCGTGGAGCTTACACTATGGAAGGAAAATGAACAAATGTGAGTATCACACACGAAGAAGTCAGGATGCCATACCGACCGTCCTGGGAGAACTGAATGAGAGAACCAACATCACAAAAACCAGGTGTTTCAAATACTTTCAAGCATGGACAACATTTTCTTTCAAATTTGATTTCCTGATGAGGTCAACAGTAACACTCAAAAGAGTAGGATCACTTACATTCAAGTACATTGGGGGAGGAAATTCCCTGCAGGAGAAGTCTTCAAGAATCTCAGTAAAAAGGGGTGAAACACTAAAAAAGCTGAATACACTAAAGCAGGCTCAATGGAATCATTTTTGTCTTTCACTCTTTCAAACATGTGCCTATCCCTGCATATATAAAGGCAGAAGAGATGAAGGGATCAGTCAAGTGGTTAGTAACTTTAGAATTCCTGCTGACATCTACCTATCGCCCGCACTAAACTTACTCAAATACTGAATTTTTACCTTTTGTCAACACTGGCATGGCATTCTTTTTTTTCAATTGTGTTTATTAAGTAGTACTGTTCCATGTCAGGAATTTTTCAATTAAGATATTTATGATTCCTATTAATTATATTATTTCCTCTAACTACAGTACTATCAGCTACTATTTGTCATCAAAAACATGGTATTATAGCAACAACATTCTGGGCTAAATAGGTGGCTGGCCTAAAACACACTTAACCATCTTTCAATATTGTTCCTTGGAAGAATTTACAACTTTTCAGAACACACATTCACAAATTAGGACCACTCATGGTTTCATTAACGCTTACATGAGATTAAAAACCACCAATTCCAACAAGGCTTTTTAAATATTAAATTGTTTTGTTCATTTCAGTTCAAGTTAAAATATGTTGTCATTCCCCCTACATGCTTCTGCATTTTCAACAGTTAAATGGACAACCTGCAACCACTCCAAGCAAGTAAGGGCCTGCTACCTAAAGAGCAAGACTCAGCTGAACTGAGCAGACTGAGGCCCTGCCCCTTTAAGAAGGTCCCTTCCTTTCAGTATGGGTGTGGCCAGGCACTGGTCAGCCAGGAAGCTCATTAAGGGCCCTCTAAGGGACACTGATTTCTGGAATGAGTGCTGATTATGCATGGACAGTTAGCTGAAGATTACTGATCCTAATATGAAAAGACCTCAAAAAGTCACCTCATCCACCCTCTTAGTACAGCAGAAACCAAAGTGCAAGAAATAACTTGCCCGTGATCACAACTGCTAGCTAATAATAAATAAATAAAAATTAATGTGGGTATGGTGGTAACATAGCAAGAACTACTTGTTTCGCATTTCACATGTGTTGCTTTGGGGTAAAAGTCTTCATTTCAAAGTAAGCTTTGTTTCTTGAGTGGTTAGCATCCACGGGGGAAATAAAAAGAACCAAAACTACAGATAGTAGTAGTTTAGATACAAGGGTACAAGGTGTATTCCTTTTCAACAAAGTTTTCTTCGAAAACAGCCTTTGTGAGATGGGGATACCGAAACAAATAGAATATAAGCAACCTGTTTATACTTTCCCTGTTATTTCCTTGAATGTTCAAAATAGTACTGCTAATTTCTAATACAAAGTGAGTCATTTTTAAATATCTTCCCGGGCTCAAAACAATTATTACTTGTTTAGAGTGAGGAGGCAACAAAAATAGGTTCTTGGCCATTCCAATGCTAAACTCTTAGTGTGAGGAGTTTCTGCCCTGCCCAGCCAACAGGAGCTTGTTCATTTAAAGAACTGCAGTTGGGTGTATCTCAAGCCTCAAAATCAGCATTTCCTGAAACAGCCTCACTTTACTCCATCTGGGGCATGAGATAACTCTAGAGTCAAAGCTATATTTACTTACAAATAAAAAGAGTAGACAAAGGGAAGTCCTTGGTATGATGTATGCAGTTCTTGGAGTGAGAAAGAAGCCTCTTAAGTAAATTCGACACTTAAGTGTTTTCCAGGCCGTTCTACTTGTCTTGATTTTCTCTATAGTCAAATCCAGGGTTCAGCCACTTTAACTGGTCCTAAATTCTTATAATTCCTTTACTTTCCCTCCCTAAAGGGAGAAGCATTATTTATTTATTCTGTTGGATCTCCACCCTGTCCATGAACTTTTACAGAAATTTATTCATTCTAGCAGTAAGCAGAATCCACGTATTTGTTACCATTTGTGTTTCTTTTTCCTATTAGTGACGTTAGAGTCAGCACAGCAAGAGTAGACAATTAATAAATGTTTGTTTAATGAACAAATTAACAAGATAAGAAATGGACAGTATATAAATTGAAACAACCCTGCTAATCCTTTTCAAATTATCAAGTCTGGCAAAGCAAAAACATAGAAATCTAGTTAATTATATTAACAAAGTCTGCACCAAATCACATTTACCAGTTTTTACTTCTTTTTGCTAACACAAGCTCTTCCTACTATACTAAGAGAATATAAGCAACAGGGGACTGTAAATAAAATCAGAATTTCAACAGAAATTTATAGGAACACCAAATAAAAATAAAGTAAAATGAAAGTCAGAGGTCATAAATCCTACTGTCTCATTTTTATTCGGGCTGTTAGAATATTTTTCAGATCCTGGAAATACAACTGGTGTATAATTTAATAGTTCACAAGATGCTCAAAGAATTTTGATTAGATTAATTTAACCTTGCTTTACACATAAGTAAGATCCAAAAAGTGATCAACTTTTAGCACAAAGCAAAACTTTCTCTATGGAAAGGGTGCAAGTGATACAGTTCCCAAAGGCTGGCTGGACTAAGCCATCACAACCACTTCAGTGCGTACTAAAAACATGTATTCCCAAGGCTGCTTAATCAAAATCTAACAAAAAGTCCAGGAAGCTGTATTTTCAGCAGATAGTCCAGATGACTGTGTGAACAGGAGAGGCTGGAAACCCTTAGGGTGGACAGAACAGGGGCCAGAGTAAGAGAATCCAGCTACTAAGGCCAGTCTCAGGGACACAGGTAAAATTCAACTGGACTAAGCACCAGAGACAGGTTTTGGGTTCTGACTCTGAGTTTCACTTAATCACTGACCTTGTTTCCCCATCAAAAACAAAAAGGGGATAAAATTATCTTAAGGCCTTGAACTCTAAAATTCAGTGATAACATTTTATTACATATTGGTATCTACTCTAGGTTCAAAAGTAATCTCATGGAAAGTATTTTTTAAGAAGAAGAATATCTCATAAAATCATTAAAAACTATACACAGATTCTAGTTAAGGAAAGCCTCCCCAATACCTGGGGATTCCAGGTTTCAACTTGCAACCCCTTACTTTCTTCTCAAGCACCTGCCATCACAAATCATACCCGTCAGGCTCCTAGAAAAACCGAATTTATTGCAAGGCTCTACGGCTCAGTCTGGCCATTTCAGAGCCAAAATGGTGAACATGTGTAACACAACCTACCTTGTAGGGCCTTCTCATATCAAAATGTTGTAGCCATTTCCAAACAAGAAACAAAACAGAGGAGGAAGCTAGGAAAAAAGGAGGCAGAGGAATAAAGTAGGTAGGAAATCCTACTCAGACCAAAATGAGCTTGAAGTCTTCAAGATATGCCTACATCTCTCCCCTTCCTTTGCAAATTATATTTTCTGTAATTCAAGTTTCATAGAAATTCTAGTTTTCTTTTTTAATAAGGTAGTGTGGAACTCAACCTCCCTGAACATGTAATACTAATGGTTTAGTATTTATTGAATATTGAATTTAGGGACATCTAGAAATAATCTCTTGTTAATGGTAAGTGTTAATATGTGACACTTCACCACTGTATTTGTTTATAGATACCAAAAAAATTTTAGGCTACTTCAAAATATAAAATGGATAATTTGTGCAAAGAGGTATGAGAAAAGAACATAAGAATTAAAGTCTGAAAACAAGGGCTCAGATCCTGGTACTTACTCTCAAATATAAACCACCATGTCTCTCTAATCAAGTCACTTCAGCTGTCTATGCTTTAGTTTCTTCTATAATATGGACAAGAATTGAGCTGTATACTTGAAAGAGATGTGGCTAGAATGAAAGAGGAGGAAATTTTTAAATCAAACCATAAAGCCTCTATATTAAAGACTTTATTTTACTAAGTTACTTACTAAGCACTGTATTCTTGCAATTTTAAATAAACATTTAAAGAAAGCACACATTCCATAATAAATTATCACCTCATTGGAAGGTCTACCCTACTCAATTGAATTTTTAAAGGCGCCCTCTGTTTTCCCACAATTTCTGGGTATCTGATACCACTAACTGGCTGAAGGAGTTCCAGCTTTCCTATTTTTAAAAGCAAGATAAAAAAGATATAATCTTGAATATCTCTATAAACATGGCTGACCAAATAAGCATTTGCTGAGCTATTAATTAACAGAAGTTTTAACTACAACATCATCTGAAAATTGAGTTAAGATACCTTTGAAAACAGGAAATGCTGGTAAATTAGAGTACAATGACCCATGGGGGGAAAAAATGTAAAAACGTTCCAAATTTAACTTCATCCACTCTATCATTTTTTGTTAATCTCTGTAAAATCTGTCACAGATAGGTGTTCCTTACACAGGCTTGGTTCTAAACATATGCTTTACAAATTATCCATTTAAAACTTACAATTTATTTTTCTAGAGGGTTAATGTTCATAGAAAAACTTCAAAATCTACAATGTTAGGTAAAGGAAAACAGGAACATGACTGTTTCAATTATACTCTGTCAAATTTAACAGCACTGTCATTAGTGAGGTGGGTAAGAAGCATAGTGATTCTAGAACCACACTTGCTAGATTCAATTCTGGGTCTACCACTTGCTAGTTTTGTTAGTAGGGTAAGTTATCAAACTTCTCTGTGCTCCAGTTTCCTTATCTACAAAATGGGAATAATGACATATTTATCTTTTAAGATTTATGTAAAGATTAAGTACAACAGTGCATGGTGCATAGTAATTATTCAATATTAGCTATTAAGATTAAGTACATTTTAATCTAGAACGACAGGATCAGATCTCTTTCTAAAAGTCAGATCTCCTGAACAATCATCTAGCCAAGGAATCAAGAGCTCTTGAAAGCCACAAAAATAGAGAAAGATGATTTTAAATCTCTTTAAACAGTAGGCGGTTTGTTCCTTTGTTTTCCAAATAAAATCTTTTATCGAACTCTCTATAATTAAACACTAAACTCTTAAATCATCTAATAAATAATAGTTTATCAGTCTCTCCCTCTCTCAAGAGCTCTTAAACACCCCTCTGTCCACAGTCTGAAAACCACTGCTCCAGGACAATCAATACAGAAGCAGTATAAACACAGCATTATGAACAACACAGGTAAATGGCCTCAATAGTAAGGGTAAGGGTTGGCAAAAGATATTATATTTGGATGCTGATTTTCCCATAACTCAGTTAATTCCAGATCTCCAAATTTCCCTACTCTTGTCACATGCTTATGCATTTAAGAAACTTAAATGTTAAAACTTAAAAGTTTAAAGTGAAAACAGCCATTATATATATTATCTAGTCCGATCTCCAAATTTCACAATTTAGAAATAAAAGTCCATAAACATTTACATTAGGGAACAAAATAGAATGCTGACAGATATTTTAAACAAATACATGCTACTGAGTTACTATAGCCTACTGTACAGGACATGTCCTGTCTGCTATACTGAACTACTTCTAGACTAACCTGTCCTGCTCTGTGTCATCCATGGGTCAGTCTACAGCCTAAACCCCCTCAGACTCCATGCACAAAGTTTGGAGACTAAAGCCATCAGATGGAAGGTGGCTCTGATTCAAAGTTACTTCAGGATACTCAGCCACACAAGTTTGTGGATTTTCAATATGGTGCTGCAGAGACCTCTGATTCCCTCACCTTAAATGTTAAAAGCATCATGTCAGTGTATGCACTTGCATATTCTGAGTACTGTTTCTTAATACAAAAATGAACAATGAGTAATTAAGTGTTTCTACACATAGGTGAGCAGTATAGGGCAGTAGACAGGCACTCATTTGAAACAAAGACCTGAGTTTGAATTTTTGCTCAGCTGGGTCATATCATTTGTTATTTAATCTTCCTAAACTCAGTGAGAAATAAATGGAAACACTGATTCACCTCATGGGATTATTAAGAGTACTAAATGCCCCTCAATGGGCTGGGTGCAAACCAAAAGGTTACTGGTTCAATTCCTGGTCAGAGAACATTCCTAGGTTGTGGACCAGGTCGTCCTCTGTTGGGGATGTGGGAGAAACAACTGATCGATATTTTCTCTCCCTCTTTCTCCCTCCCTTCCCCTCTATTAAAAAAAAAAAAAAAGGACTAAATGCATATAAAGCACTTAATACAGTGGTTAACACAGTAAGCATTAATTCATGTTGCTAGTTACTGATATTTTATCAAAAATTCTATGAACATGACATGGCAATAGAACTGCAAATAGGGTGAGGCAAACCAGACGCCTACAGAACAAAACTCAGCTGGCTTGCATGTCACTGTCAGGGCCTCCTTAAATTTTGCACCCTAGGCCCCGTTTGCCTCGCCCCAGTCCTACCCCTGCCTAGCACACACAAATGGTTGCCTAATGTTGATATCACAATATCATAAGGGCCATATGATTACATAGCTCATTTTTAAAACCTTTTCTCCCTCATTAGCCAAAATGGAGGCATTAATAAATTACTGGGCCACCAGAGAAAGATTACATATCATCCAAAGCAAATTATAGTTTTGGAATACTTAAAATAATTTGGTCATCAGCTGCATTTTAAAACAATTTGCCAAGCCCAAGTAAAAATTACTTTTTATTCTCTTAACATGCATACATCAACTTAATAGAGACAGCTGGGGCCCAGAAGCAGACTGAGTAACACGGTGAAATCAAGATGAAATCAAGGACCTTCTTGAGATAATTCATAAAAGGAGATAATCTATACAGGATAATCAAAAGTTGGCAATTGACTCAAAGGGCTCCTTACCTCTGAATCAGCTGATGGGAAATGGGAACACCAATAAAAATACCCACCACTGACTTCTAAGATACTTCTGTACAACTGCATCGGGGAAAGAATATACTTCTTTTTAGTTGTGACAAGTCTCATATTTTTTCTCCTATTCCAATGCCTAAATTTTTGTTAAAGCCAGGTCTGAACAAAATTTAAATGAAAACATTTGTTCGAGGGCAGGAAACACAAGTGTCCCATTGAATATGTCCATCTTTTGCCCATGAAGTTCTTGATCTAGCGGCTCACGAAACAAATAATTCCTAACTGGACAGTCATTAAGTATTTAACTGAGATTTACCTACCTATTTTCCTTATTAGAATTTGTGATCTCCTGTTTAAATTTCTCCAATATAATCCCAAAGCTTTCCTTTAAAAATTCAACTAAATTTAAGCACTCATAAGCACTTATGTGCTCTCCTGGAAAGTACAATTTAAGGAGAATACACCGCATGGGTCTGGCCTACCTGCTCCATACCACTTATAGTCTTAGATATCTACTAGTTAACTTAATGACTCCTAATTGCCTAAAGACCTCTATGCAATGTGTATTTTCTTTACCTTACTTTACAAAATGTTTTGCACCAAAATATTGCCAGAAGGCACTCAAATGTTGATAAAACTATTAGCCCCAGATAAACTGACTCCGGTTTATCTGTTTAACACTAGGTACTAATAAGGGCAGGTTCTATTTTGATAATGACATTTAACTTCGCCTTTAGCTCCTAACTGATCTCAAATACAAACGTTACTAGTCACAAAAAGAAATGAGTTAGAGTGTAATCTGTTTATATTTTATACACAATTCCTCGTGTAACCTTCACTTGCAAAATTACAATTCATTTTTTAAGGAAGCACACCAAAATTAAGGTAGGAACTCGGAATCTCTCAAATTTTGACAATATTGCCAAAATGCCAATTGTATTACAGATAAAATTGTGATTTCTCAATAAGAGACCACGGCATTATTAAAAATCCTCTGGAATTAAATTAAGAAAGCCTTACAATAATCTGAACTGGTATAAGAAGCAGTGGTAGCCTGGAGGCCAGGTCTGACTCATGTACCATTCCCAACTGGCTTTTTTTATAGCAGTCTTATATAACTCCATGAAGGCAGCAGGCGTGTGACATTTAGGGTTTTGTCATTCCTTGATTCCACTGGAGTTCCAGTTCATCCTGAAGGCACGATGGGTGAATAAAGCAGGGAAGGATGTTTCAGTGCCAGGCACCAGATGGTAAGTTAAAGAAACTATCACTTTTCCCCCTTTCTAACAGCTCTAACCCAAAATTATCAAATGAATTGATGAATGTAAAAGTACTTAATAATCAGAATGGGGGTGAAGAGGATCAAAAGGTAAAAACAAAAATATAGAAAAAAAGTTATCACAAAGGCTACCTGTCCACATAACGGTCTCTCTACCCTCCTCCCTTTCTATTCACTAAATTATAAATGCCCTAAAGGGAAGTTTTATTCCTTTCTCTATTTCCTAGTACGCAGCACAATGCTCTGCATAGTCAAAGTCAGCACCAATGTTAGTTGGAGATGTGGTGATGAAAAGACAGATATAGTTCATGCCCTTGAGCATGTGCAGTCTTGCAGGGTAGAGAGACAATAAAAAAGTAAGATGTGTCAAGCTGCCACTTTGCATAATGCCAGGAGCATACCTGCACCACATTATAGATATACTTACCCTATGCAAGTTCAACAGACATGCTTAACATTTTCTTGAAAACAAAACAGAAAAATAACTATTGAAATACATACGTACAGACCATAATTCCATTCCATGAACAGAAACTCCAGAATGAAAAGAGATGAGACATGGACCTGCATTGCCCATCTCCCCTCTTCCAGCTGATTTTAAAGTCACAGTGCCTCTCACAATAAGCAGCTCACCACACTGTGATTCCTGTAATTTTCCTATAATACACAGATTTCTTTTCCAACATAGCCTCTGAATATCAAGTGAAATATTTCACCTAGCATTCACAGGAAAAGTAGTTCTATTCGAAAGCTACAGAAAAAAACAGCTGTGTTATGTTAGTCTCCAATGAGGTAATCTCCAAAGGGGTTTTTTCAATTAAGTTTGAATACAAGTACTTTTTTCCTGCCACATTAACCTTAGCATCTAGGATAAAACTTACCTGTAACGGTAACCCTAAATCTAACTGCTCTCTAATGAAGCCCAATCACTAACATCATTTTACTTCAATGATTAAAACTATGGTCTCTTGAGTCCCATAGCCTGGATTCAAATTCTAATTCTAAGCAATTACTCGTTGTGTGACCCTTGGCAAGTTACTTAACCTTTCTATATTTTAGTTTCCTCGTTTATACTGGGGATAATAGTGTCTCTACCTCAAAGAACTGTTGCAAGGATTATATGAGATCATGCAAAGTGCTTAGCATGATGCCTAGCACTTAGTTACCTATCAATAACTACTGGCTATCATATTAATCCCAACTCATTCCAAAGAAAATTTAAGGCAGTTTCATACATAATACATACTCAATAAAAATTTGGAATGAACCAAAGTACAATTATTATGCAATCTACATTTACTTCTGGTACATTTATTTCCAAAGGACTGACCAGAGTGAACAGTAGTGACTACTATTTTAATATGTGCCACTGCTGTTACCCAATAACTCATAACCTTGCTGTTAAAAATATCCTTTTTTCTTTCTTTTTTTTTAAATTTTATTTTAAATAACAACACTTAATTCTAGGCAACTGTAGAAGAGTCAGAATGACATTGAAAAGATCCAACTAACTTTCTGGGTGGTTACAGGAAAAAAGATTACCCATACAAAAATGTAACAGTGACCTTAAAAAATAGGGTTGTGATATTATAATACATCCCAGATGCAACTAATTTTGTAGCTAAAATGAGAAAACTGACTTTTTTTGTCCTCAGATAAAAATGGGCTACCAACTACATTGTTTACCTTTCTGCAAATAAATTATTTCTATTCACAGCCATAAATAAAGGTACTTTCATTTTTTTTACTCTGAGTGTGTATTCCGAAAACATAAATCTCTAAGGCTGCAACTTTCTGTAACATTTCAAATGCAGGCCCTGGCCAGGCAGCTCAGTTGGTTAGAGCACAGTCCTGGTAACGCCAAGACTTCGGGTTCAATCCCCAGTGAGGGCACATACAATTATCAACCAATCAATGCACAGACAGGTAGAACAACACATCGATGTTTCTCTTTCTCTTTCTATTTCTCTCTTCCTTCCTTCCTCCCTCCCTTCCCTTCCTTCCCCCCTCCCTCTCCCTTCTTCCCTCTCTAAAAATCAATTTAAAAAATATTTCAAATACATTAATATACACAATCATGCTAACTTGCAAATCACTTTTATAGTTTATATTACAGAGAAAAAATTAGTTATCCTGAAATTAACTTTAAATTGTTAGTAACATCACCTATCATTATGACCCTAAGAGGCCAACAACATATAAGAAATAATACTTCAGTTTTATCCTCTACATACTATGATAGGTAAATATGATTTTTTTTCAATCCGAGATTCCAATAATAGGACTGACTTTTAAGAAAGTAACTTTAGGACTTATCAAAGACTTATATTTAGTAATGAAAACTGGAAGTATTACCAAATTTTAAAGTCATCAATTTTTTGACAATATCTTGTGGGAGAACAAACTGGCAAATTCATGAAAGCATATAAGCCTACAGCAACACAGAGCTGTTGAATTCATTCCATGTCGTTATTATAGTACTGCAAAAGGTTAGAAAATTTGTTTTCAGGACCAAAACCTAATGCAATTTATTCCTGAAATTTAGTTTTTATGGTTTTTAAAATGATGATCTCTTTCATAAGTATCTAGGTTGAAAGCAAATATTATCATAAAACCTACTGAAATATGAAATTTTTCAAGAATCCCAAAATATAAGTTCCTCTGAAACAAGCACTACTCAACTTTACAAAGGCACCTGTCTAAAGCAGGTAATATTAAAGGTAAAATTCAAAGGATGGTACCATGGTTAAAAATCAAAATGAAACAACAAAATAAAAAGGAAATAGGTTTTGTTGAGGGCAAAATGAGGTAACGTTAGGGAGGAATAGAATCCATTAGAAGTCAGTTTCTACAGTGTCTATATTGTGTTATAATGAATGTTGCTTGCAAAAAACAGGATAATGGTAAGTTCTCCAAAATGATGTTATACAGAAAGTTTGCTGTCATAGAAAATGACTCCTATGTCATTTGCTCATAGAAAACCATCCTGATTTTAGAGACCTCCAAGAAAGAATATCTTTTTATAATTTATATTCAGTAACTCCTTTTTATCTAAGGGTGGGAAGGATGTCTGTTTTACCCATTTCTGTATCTCTGTCCCTAGGAGAGGGATGGAGACACTGTGTATGAATGTACTCATTCATTCAATCATTTATTCATTCATTCAGCAAATATTTACTGGGAATTTACTTTGTGCCAGATACTGTATAAGTAGTGAAGGCACATGACAAATGATAGGCCCCTGCTCAGGTAGCTTATTAATCTAGTAAGAAAACAGGTTCCTATTGTGATGATGCTATAAAGGTAAAGTATGTGGTGACGGCAGAGTGGAAACTTACTCTAATTTTAGGAAGGAGGGGTCAAAGAGGTCACGAAAGATTCCCCTGACAATTGACATTTAAGCTGAGACTTGAAAATTATCTAGGAGTTGGTCATATTTGGGAAGGGGAGGGGAAGCGGTCCAGGTAGGAGAGAACAGAACATATTCAAAGGTCCCCGAGTCAGGAAGGAGTTTATGTATAAAGTGATTCAAAGACACAATAAATGAGAAAGGCTGGGGATAAGGATAGAGAGCTGGATAGGAGAAAAAAGATAAACTGTCAACATAAAACAGAGTAAGAGTGTAACAGTATCAGAATATTTAAGTCATTTGAAGTCTTTTTCTCATGTAAAATAAGTAATCTAAGGAAACTGAGACTATAATATTCAAGATCTGGAGAAAGAAGACCTGGATAATGCCTTGTAGCCACCAGTGACCAGTAACATGCCCTTGCACTTAAACTAATCTGAACCTTTTTATTCTCTTTGTAGACACGTACTTAATAGTTTACCTACTGAAAATACAATGATAATATACAGTCCTGTTCTTATGACCTTATACTCTAAAAGACAGTATATGGGAGTATATGCAAGTATATGGAAGACGTCCTAAGTCCTGAAAGAGATGATGTTCGAAGGTTGACATGAGGCTCCTGCAAAACCATTATAAAAATACAAGTGCACACATAACCCTGTGAACTTTAAGTTACTCAATATGCAGATATCCAAAATCAGCACAGTACTCCAACATGTGGCTGAAACGTAGTAAGTGTAATAGAAATGTTACTCCACCATTGCAACATAGGTAAAATATCAAAACCAGGCCTCAGAAATGAAGTTAGTGGTAGAACTGAACCAAAGGCAAAAAATAACACATGCAGAACAACTGAATTATACTAACTGATTAACTGAATTTCCAAATTTTCCTGTTAGTTCAAAAGCTCATTCCACCACCTCAGAGCTTTTTGCCTCATGGCAAAAGGCAGAAAACACTCATTTCACACTTTCCCTGACAAAAAGTGAATGCCTACATTGGGATCTACAAAATACGTGAACATTCTTGCTTTACAATCACTCACCGATGTTTAGCTTTTGAGCTACTTAAACTACCACACCATCGTAATTTTGCACAAAACCAGTTATCCTCCACATAATTTTCCATTTGTTTAGTTGGTCTTCCTTCCTTGGGTACTGCACTACTCATGGTGTTATGTTACTCCTGATTTTACTTCATTCTACAGTACCATACCTCTCTTCTAATTTTAAATGCCATATTAATTTCCAGACTATCTTAACTTCAGTCCATAAGGGAACATAATACCTCTGATCCTACAAAGTGTTTCTGCATTCAAAAAGTGATAGTGATAATATCAATAACTGCAGAGTATATTCACAATGTAGCATATTTCAATCGTTAATTTATACAATAGTAAACCATGACTCATTACCTGCTATCATTAGAGACCTGATTCTTGTTTATAAACTTACCACGAAGAAATCCTGAAGTCAAAGAATATACTCCAAAGTTTTATTAAAGAACTGCCCAATAATACTCATGAGCTAAGACTGGAACAAGCAGACCACTTTCTATTTAATATAAAACATAAATGACCCATTTCCCCATTATTTAATTTAAAGAAAGGATGAGTTAAAAATCATAGGTGACATGAGGGGGAAAAAAATGTGCACGAGCCTAATGTTATTTACACAAACATCCCAGAGTCAAGAAAATGAAGAGAAAGGTTTTTAAAAATAATCAACAAAAATGTGATATTGCCTCCAAGAAATGCAACGTTATCTTCTTTTCTGGTAATGATCACACTAAACTTTCTTAAGGATACTGTATTATTTGAAAAAATTGCAAAGTAAGTTTTGCGGAAGAATTCCTATCCCATTATTAGTTTCTCAAAATGACAGAAAAAAAAGAAAAACAGTCCTAAAATAGAAAGGAAAAGGAATTGTCTTTAAGGGATGGGATATACTGTTTTAACTGACGTTCTCCTGTATCACTATCTACCGTTTAAAGTAGTAGTACAGTCCATCACTTAATATACCCCAATAAAAGAAAAAAAAAAAAAACATGTAAGCTGAAACTGATTATTTTCTTATCTTTCTGAAAGGTTAGACTGCGTCTTTTTTTTTTTAAATGGAGGAATTTCTCCCATGTTCAGAAAGTCTACACCTCACAAATGGCTTCTTAAAAATACATAAAACGAGTTACTTTGCAACTTTTTCCACTCTCTTCAAAAAACACAACCAACTCTCTTTCTGGTGCAGCAGCTGATTCAGAAACTGGGCTACAAAGATTACATTCAGAAGATCTGTCCCTATGTGTGTGACCTTGGGCACGTCATTTATCCCCTCAGTTTCCTCATCACTATGCCAAAGTGAATGCTCTTTGAACACAGTAAAGGTGTACACCTATCTTAGGAATTCCAACTAGGAGGGTTAAGGTTTTCTGCTTAGGGCAAAATTATCTCCTTAGAGGGTCCACATCATGTAACTGGAACGGAATCAGTAGATCTCTGTCAACATTTGACTCTTCCATCTACAGTTCTCGTTCTTCAAAGGGCATAACCTGAGTCACCCCCAAAACAGACTCCCAAGCGTCCTTTCCTTCCTTCACTCGCCCCTATCTAACTTCTAAAGCAGGGAAAAACATCTCCCTTCCCCAACCACACCTTCAGAGGACCCCACCCCAGGCACATCCGCCCTCTCCCTGCTCCGGGGGCACCAGAGGCCAACCTCGTTCTTCCCCTCCAGCCCCTACCTAGAGGAGACTTCCTGGAGGCGTTCGGGCCCGAGCAAGGCAGGAGGCATTTACAAACTCGCTTTACGCCACTCGCGTAGGATAACCTCGCTTACGCCCATAGGGCCCCGTTCGCAGCCCCGTCCGCTCCGCCTGCCAGTACTAAGCCCGAGAGCCTCAGCTACAGTCCTAGTGTGATCCCAAACCTCTTGTGCTCAGTGCAGGGCTACGGGAATTGGGACAGAACTGCCACACCTTACCGGCAACTGAGGCACTGACTTCACTTCGCACCTTGGAGCCCTCTTCAACTCGTATCAATTCACTCCGGCGACGCCGGAAGGATCCGAGAGGAACCAGGCGTTGTCCGGAATCCTGCTCAGCCGGAGCGCGCAGGGGCCTATGGGGACTCGTAGTCCCGTTCGCCGGCGTCGTGGGCAATTCCTGCACATGTAAGACTACAATTCCCGATAGGCCGCGCGGTTGAGCCTAACGCGATGGGTGGGGACACTCCTGGCCAATAATAGGAGAGCTCCCTGCCTTTGCGGGAGGAGGTGAAATGAAGAGAGAGGGTGCACGGAAAGAAGAGGAAGGGAGGGGTCAGCTCTCACCTGCGCCAATCAGGGTGCGGGGTCGGCCCCGCGGTGACTTACCCATTGTGGGGGCGGGCTAGCGGAGCAGAGGGAGGAAGGGAAATTGGGCGGAGGGGAAGAGTTTGAGTTCGGAAACGAGATGCAGAGCCGTGGTCGCCCGCAGAATGGATGCATTGGGGGAATCGCCGAGAGGGAGGGAGGGTGCAGTGTGGGGAATGCTCCATGGCCGGAGGAGCGGCTTCCACGAAGGGGGCCGAGTCCCGGACACACAGGGCGGCCAGACTTGCGAGTCGGGAGGGATAGGTTGAACCTGTGCTCCTCGCGGAGACACCCGGGCGGGGCGGGAGGCAGCTCCAGGTGTGAGGCCACGGAGTGGGAGCAGAGGTCCCCGAGGAAAGGGAAGCGGCAGAACAGCTGCAGAAGTGCAGGGATCGGGAAGGTACCCGCAGCAGCTTCCCGCCGCCTCCAGCCCCGGCAGCGGCGGGAACAAATAGGGGGAGGAGCAACAGCTGCCGAATTCGCCAACTGGAGGAGGGGGAGGCGGGGCTTTTGTCCCTGTAGCTGCTGAAGGCGCAGCCTGGACTGTAGTTTCCCGGGAGAGAGGAGAGCAGGAACGCGAGCGGAGCGGAGTGGAGCGCAGTCGTCTGAGCCTCAGCTCCCGCATCCCACCAGGGGTTGCAGGTGTGTGGGAGGTAAGCGTGGGTGTCTTCTGGCGTCTGCACGTTGCCCCGGAGAAAACATCTTCCAATAGGAATTATAGCTAGGCACGGCTTTGAAGAGTCTCTGACTAGGATTAGAGAACTGGTGCAAACCCTTTTAGGTGAAATGTACGTTTTCGGACTTTGGGGGCGGGGGGGCCCAAGCAAAAGGTGGCCTGACTCTGTAAAGGGCGTGGTTAGTGTTTTTGGTTTGAGTTGTGCCATAAAAACTGCTCTGAGAGATCTTAAGATTGAGGGAAATCCTGTTAATTGAGAACAAGGTGAATGTTATCTGGATGGGTGCGCAGCTGGTTACAAAAAAATTACATTATACCGAATTACTTCAGAACTCTTTTACTAGGAAAATAACTTTGCATTCTTCAGTGTCTACCCCTTTATGTTGTTTTATCAGATTATCCTGCTACCGACCTGTTTTCCAGGGTGGTTGTACTGCAGGTTCCTAGAATGGAAAGAGATCTGTGTTAGAGAAGCAAATGCAGGCAGTGATAATCAAGATGACTAAACCTATCAGAAGTGTAACTTTTGCCAGCTATAATGTAAAAATATGCTTTAATAGGTGGATACTTAGCTTTCCTTCCAGTGGCTCTACATTTTGGAACAAAGACCGGGACTTAGCCTACAATGCGAGCATATGGTCTACTTCATTGCTTCTCCTAATTCTCTCAGTTGTCACTGGGGATATTTGTACATTAAAAAAAAAAGTGAAAAAAGTACAAGGAAAGCTGTAAGAAGATCTTTTCTGCTTAAAGAGTATGTGCTAATTGATTACCCTTCATGTGTGTTGTGATGGATTCAGAATTAAAACACTTTGTTAGTATCATAAAATAAGTTTATTCTTGGTGTTAAACCATGTGTGATCCCTTTTAATGTAATTAAATACCTATGGATGAAGATGATTTAATGCTAGGTAAAGATGGAAGACATACTACCTTTGTGTAACCAGGACAATGTTACAGCCTTTCCTTGTTAGAAAAATATGTAAAAAGCTATTTGCCTCATTCTTTTTGTTAAGAGAGGTTCCCCAGATTACATAGCTTTTAATTATAGTAGCATATTGCAGCACATTTTGCTCTGAGATGCTTTCATTGTGACAGTTGTATATTTCAGAGTTTGCCTGAATACTTTAATACTCGGTTATTTTGAACTGGAGTAATTATCATCTATTTTCTTATTTTCAAGCTTTCTTAAGTTACTTAAGGATTTTATTTCTGTATGGCACACAAAGTTCCTTCTTGAAAAGAAATGGCTGGAAGGAATTCTATTCATAGCTTAAGTTCATTCTCATCAGTGTGCTACTACTGATAAACCTGAGACTTAACAATGTATCTACTATTCCCCTGCAGTATCCCCTCCCACACTCTCATACACCAGAGAAACTGGCTGACAGGTTTTAGAAAAACAGCCGCCTTTAGATTGTCCCCAGGCAGATCAGGTATGTATTAGAAGCAGCAGAGAGCTTAGAAGAAAAAGCAACAGTAGCCACTAAACTTAGCAGCAATGGTAAGGATATGATTATATCTCTGCTACATCACAATTTTATCTTTGCTACATCAGGGAGAGTCTATTAATATACCTGATATGACCCTGTAAAAATGATTTTAGGAAGTGAAAATGGGTGCTAGGAAACAGTGAGACTCGGAAAAGATTGTTTGCCCTTGTTATTTGTGATCAAGTGGGCTGTCCTGAATCAGCCTTAGATTCCATCTCAGACTGCTAGTGGTTCATTTTGTGAAATTGAACACTTGGCTATCATTGGTTTATTTTCCCCATGTAATAATACTAGTAATAATTCTAGCGATGAAGTTCTTTCAGAGGCTTTATTAAAGATCTTTTTGAAAGAGTTTTGTTGGAGATCAGTTAATCAAGTAAATGGGAAAGAAAAATAAAATCAAAGTGTTGAAATTCAGATGTACTTTGAATCCCAACTATTCATAGATCTACTCTGAGGTATAATGAAGGATAGAATATCATTAGGAATGAATGAATTCGTGGTATTAAAGCACTGAATTTTCACTTCTTTCCAAGATGAATTCTTTTTATTATGTCAATGAAAGAGACTGGGTTCCTATATCATTTGGGAGTAAGATCATGTTTTTTGTAAGGGAAGAAATCATTAGCAATATATGGTACAGGGCTATTTGTTACCTTGATGTCTTGACACATTTTAAACTGATGTTCACATTAAACCTCAGACAACCTGAAGACATTGATTGTGTGATACTGCTGTTGAGGAGCTTTAGTACGTGAGAGTGCCGAATTTTATGTAATTCACTACCTAAGTGAAAAGCATACCATTTATCCTGCTCTTGATTTTTACTATTCGTGTATGGCTATCAGTGACTATATGATATGATGAGAAAGGAAAACCAATTGACTGCAGAATATCTCTCTGAATGGAAATGCCCTGGGGATGAATGTTCTTTTGCCAAAAGACTTGGTTAATTACAAAATATATTTTAGACTTTTTAAAATTTAAGATTCTGAATGTAAGCCTATTGAGTAGCATGAATTTTTCTAACAGGAGATTCACTGATAACTTAGTTTCAAGATCAAAAGATTTTGGTGCAGTGGGGTGGGATTAGGAGCTTTACAAGTAGGGGTAGATATGAAGACAACTGTTTAGGGAACCCTTAGCAAGAGCAAAGAGATTTGATCTTTTTGTTGTTGTTATTGTTAAACACCTTTAAGTGATTCCATGGCCTTTCCCCCCACCCCAGTCATTAATTTTTAGAGGCCTATATCCATAGTGGGATACAGTACTTTCATTCATTGTCATTTTAATTGGAGTCAGACTGACATTCATTAGATTTTTGAATAATTATGAGTTATTGAAGCAAAGCAGAAAAGAACGTGCACGTATACAGTCACTACTAAGTGATACTTATTGTTTTGATATAATAAAAAAAGTAAAAACCTAAAATGATGTTTTGGCCCTTAATAACAGAGATACTTGAACCAGACACTAAAGATGAACAAGAATCACACACACACACACACACACACACACACACACACACAGGCCCACCCACCCCATCCCCTTTTCAGCAAACTCCTAAGGTTAAAGACTGCTTTGGCAATCAGGATTAATTATTATGCAAAGGTAAGGATTTGTCTTTTGTTTTTAATCTTACCTCGTGTTTTCAGAATTTAGTTTTTTTAGTTTGGTGATTGTGTTTTAAGTAACTAGATTTTTAGCTCCTGTACTAAATCACTTTAAAATCGCTTTTTTCTTTCTCCTGCTGGTTCTGAGCACTTTATATCATGCTCAGCATAAAGAATACCCTAGAGCCATTTACTGAATTAGAACCATTGACCAATACTTTAAAAAAATTTTTATATTGAATTTATTGGGGTGACATTGGTTAATAAATTATATAGGTTTCTGGTGTACAGTTCTATGATACAGCATCTGTATATTGTATTGTGTGTTCAACACCCAAAGTCAAGTCTCCTGTCACCATTTATTCCCCTTTTACCCTTTTCTACCTCCCCTCAACCCCCACTCCTATCCCTCTTGGTAATTCCTATACTGTTGCGTCTATGAGTTTTGGGGAGTTTTTTGCTTAATCCCTTCACATTTTTTACGCAACTCACCAAACCACCTCCCCTCTGAGAATTGTCAGCCTGTTCTCTCTATCTGTGTGTCTGTTTGTATTGGGTTGGCCAAAAAGTCCATACAGTTTTTTCCATAAAATGAGACACATTTTTTTTATTTTCACTAATAACTTTATTGATTTGGGTATTTATTTTGAGTATGTCAGCTATGTCCTGTGTGGATAACATTGATTGTGCTCAATTAATGTCTTGATTTGATTACTATCAACTTCAGCTTGTCTACGCAACTGTGGAGCATTGACCAACGAGAAACCTTCAGCATGAAACTTTGCAAACCACTTTTGACACATTCAGTCAGTCACAGCACCTTTTCCATACACTGCACATATCTTCTGTTTTGCATCTCAGTTGTATTTTTACCTTTCTTGAAATAATAAAGCATAATATGCTGAAATGTTGTGTATTTTCTTCCATCTTCAAAATTAAAATGGCTATACAAAGTTCACCAACTTTGATGTTTTTTTTTTAAATGCATGCTGATATGACAGCTGTCACAATACAATCTAACAAAATTGTTTCGAATGAAGTTAAAGGCAACTAAGCACTACTAGAGCCATCTTATGGAAAAAAATGAACTTTTTGGCTAATCCACTAATATGTTAGTTTATTTTATTCATTAGATTCGACATATAATGGAAATCATATGGTACTTGTCTTTCTCTTGTTTATTTCACTTAGCATAATATTTTCCAGATCCATTCATGCTATGGCAAAAGGTAAGATTTCCTTCTTTTTCATGACTGAGTAGTATTCCATAGCCTTTTTTATATGCTCATCTACTGATGGGCACTTGGGATGCTTCCAAATCTTTGGTATTATAAATAATGTTGCAGCGAATGTAGGAGTGCATTTATTCTTCCGAATCAGTGTTTTTGGTTTCTTCAGATAAATTTCTGAAATGGAATTGCTGGGTCATAGGATGTTCTGTTTTTAATTTGGCGGGGGGGTGGGGGGGTACTGCATACTGCCTTCCACAGTGGCTGCCCCCATCTGCCTCCCCACCAGTGGTGAACAAGGATTCCCTTTTCTCCACATCTTTGCCAGCACTTGTTTGTTGATTTATTGATTATAGCTATTTTCACTGTTGTGTGGTGGTTTTTATTTGTATTTCTCTGATGTTTAGTGACATTAAGCATCTTTTCATACGTCTATCGACCATCTGAATGTCCTCTTTGGGGAAGTGTCTATTCAGATAACTTGCCCATTTTTTAATTGGACTGTACTCATTGAGATGCCTTGTACTTTGATAGACAAGAGTCAGTTGACCTCATAGTATAATTGTTATTAAGTAAGCCTACTGAGCATGTCTTTGTGCTGGTTAGCCTTTACAAAAGTTTCAGTTGAGCCCGATTTGATTCACACTGTGTGGGCTGCAAAACGACTTATCTACAACTTTGCCGGCCAGTGTTTCTAAATTCATCCCAAGAATAGGGAATATAATATGGCCGAGAGGAAAAGGCTTCCCCACTCATGGCACCAGAGGTCTTTTTACAACCAGGGAAGCCAGTGTGTGGCTCACCACCATTTTAACTCATGTACAATATCTTTGTTAAAGCTTATCTATAAAGGGCATGTTTCATTTTATAAAAACTGAATTTACCTATCCATTTTTCTTATCATTCCTTCTTAGAGAGAGAGGGGGAGAAAAGATTAAAAAGAAATCAAACTGTGTTGGCGTGCTTATAGACTTGGGCATTTATTGTTTTTTGCATTTGACCTTGCAGAAACGAGTGAATCTGATTAGTGTTAGAATTAAGAATTCAAAACTTTTTCCTTTTGTTTATTTATTTATTATTCTGTATTGCATTTTTTTCCATTGCCATTTATCCCCCTTATACCCCCTCACCCTGCAAAAATGTTTCCTTTTTCTTTTCATTATTATAAGACCTGGAGAATCCTAATTGTAAATAGTTCTTAATTTAATAATTGCAGATATTTAACGTCTTTTGTGTTTTGACATGTACTGTCATGCGTACAGGTGCAAGTAGGCCTGGGACTGATGACTGCTCCATCGTCCTTCGTCGTGTTCCTTTTGCACAGCTCTAATGCTTAGCACTGTGCCTTGCTGAGTTCCTGAGTGTCTTTACCAAATGCTTAGTGTCTTCGGAGCTAAGGCAGTTTTATTTACCTTTGTATTTGAGAGCCTTATGCATAGTCTATACTTAGTAACAATTTGTTTAAATGTTTGACAGCCTATACTGAAGTATCTTATCATTTTGCATTTTTCACAGTCAAACACTCTAGAAAAGTGAATTTTTCTTACGCATCAGTTTTAGCACCAGATTCAGACCTCTGCCCACAAGACTTGTTATGTAGAAGTAAATCTAAATATTGCTATCTTTTGTTGGATTTCTGAATGAATAGAACAGACTTTGCTATTAACTGCAACCTTGCATATGTGTGTACTTTAGATACAAATTTATTAATTGAATGTTGTTTGGAATTTTTGTGGTTTCTCCTTGCCACTAGAACTTTGCTACTTAAAGATGTACTTTTAAGTGACACTCGCTACACATATATACACACACCATTTTTAAGACTGTTTCTTCTTGGCACAGAAATAGAGACTTAGAGAAAAGTATATAAATATAATATGAGTCTTTATCTTAACTAAAATTCAACTGGTCTTGAGTGTTCTATTTTTAGTGAAATGGTTGCATTGGGAAGCCTTATTCAGGCTTATTATGCCTAAATTATACAGGCAGTTGTCATCTTTGAGCCAGCATGGGAAGGGGTGCGTTCTGAGATTTGTCACTAGCAGTGCTCCCTGCTGGCCTTCTGTACAGCACAGCTGCTGAAGTGCGTACATGTTACTGCAGATTCTCGCCACTGCTTCGAGGCCCCCTTCTGGTTCCGCCTAGGAAGGGGCTCTCCTGAGTTCCTTACAGCTCAATTTAGTGTGGGAAAGAAAAAAGATGGGGAATTTACTTTGATTTAGTAACCTCATTTTCCTCAGTTACAACTCAGACCAGAGTTCTCAGTAACTGTAACTCAGGTGTCATAAAGTGATCTTACAGCACAATTCAGTGATTACCTATCAGCTTTATAGTCCATCATTCCCCCTCCCCACTCCCTTAGCATTTTGGCTTCTCCTTCTTCTTGTTGTTTACTGACTTGAGAGAGAAAAAATAAAATCAGTTTTTGATTGGTTGCTCTACTTATTTAGGCATTCATTGGTTGATTCTTATATGTGCCCTGACTTGGGTTGGAACCTTCAACCTTGACATATGAGGACGTCACCCTAACCAACTGAGCTACCCAGCCAAGGTGCATTTTGACTTCTTTTGAATGGAGTCAGAAGAGCTCACTGGCATATTTTTGATATATTGCCCCACATTGGATTGTTTCTGTCATTTTTTAATAACTTAAATTTTGTTTCGAAAAACTTTATATGAGGTGTTTTTACCCTATGTGACATGAAGGGTTAATTTCATTGTTTTTCCACCTTTAGTAGTAGTGTGCTACAGATACTGTATTATGTATAATTTTGGCCATTCACGTGAATTAAATCAGTTATTAGAGCATTTAATTGTTGTGTACTTCACAGAGCAATTTAAAATCATTGAAGCAATTAATGTTTTTTTAAATGTATTCAGCCTTCCAGTTAAAAAAACCTCTCTACAAAGTATCCCAAATTGCTTACAGATATTAAATCACTTGCTATATGTTCAAAGCAGGTTAAACTGTATATCATTTCATTTAACATATAATACTGGCCAAAATTTGTCCAATACCAATATTTTCACAACTATGTAACAATGGTATACTTTTTGTTTTTGCTAAATCAAGAAACATTAAACAAATTATACGTATTGTGAGGTCTTGAGCACAAGGTATATTAACTAAATCTAAGACAGAAAGGCAATTTTTTTCTGTACTTTAAAGTTTCTGATGAGTTATTTTAAAAATAAAATGCTAATAACTTAAAAAAATTATAAAGACTATTAATAACTATTCATGTTTTTAACATGACATCAGATTTAGCTAATAATTAGTAATATAAAATTAAACATCTTGAGAGAGAAATCTTTTTATCCAAGATTATCATTTCTTTTAAAGATTTTATATATTTATTTTTAGAGAGAAGGGAGAGAGGGGCAAAGAGAGGGAGAGAACCATCGATGTGAGAGAGAGACACATCGGTTGCCTCTCGCATGTGCCCTGACTGGGGACTGAACCTGCAACCCAGGCATGTACCCTGACTGGGAATTGAACCAGCAACCTTATGCTTTGCAAGACAACACCCAGTCAACAGACACACCAGTAAGGCTCCAAGATTATCCTAAAAGCAAATTTTTATATACATTATGTGGTCCAGAATAATTGACAATTAAAAAATTAGTTTTAAAGTGTCTGTCAATTAGAAATGCTTTCAGTTTTATGCACAATGTCATAAAACAATAAGGGTTTATTTTTCCAGAACAGGAAGGCTAGAAAGTAATTCTTTACTTTTTATTTGGTGGCTCAGTGTTAGGGTTTTGTCTTCAGTGCTTTCTCTCCCGCTCACTACAAGATGGGCATTTCTGCTGGTTCGCATATCACATTCCAGTTCAGGGCAGGAATAATGAGGAATGGGGTGGAGATATTGAGCCTTTCTCTTTTAATCAGGAAACAAAAAGCATCCCCAGTGACCTCCAGCAAATGCTTACTGTGGATCTACTGTCCCATGGCATGCGGCTGCCCTGAGCTTTAAGAGATGTTAAAGAGGATTTTGGGCCTTTGTGGTGGATAAAACAGGGAACAATGGTTTGAGAATGATTTTTGAGTATCCAAGTCAATAGTTTCAACTATAATCTGATCATTAAAACCATGTTAACTTTCCATTGTATTCCATCTCATTCTGACGCAGTGCCACTGGTTGGTTTGTTTCATCCCCAGATTAGGAAACTCATCTTACACCAAGTTTTCATTCCCGTAACTACCAAATTTCAAGTTTCTGGTCAAAGGCATTCCTCGGAATCTTGGTATCTCCGGTTAAATAAGTCATCTAGCTTATATCACATTTAATACATGTCCTATACTTTTCATATTCAGATGCAGAAGAAGATGCTCTATATTGTCATCAGGGAGGGCTCTGAGAAGTAGAAATAGAGCAGCATGGTACATTGGTTAAGAGCAAGGGACTGTAAGCTATAGCTTGCAGGTTCACTACCTTTTTTGTAAATCAAATTTTATTGGCACACAGGTATGTCCACCATTTGCATGTTGTTAAGATTGCTTTCTTGCTACAACAGCAAAGCTGAGTCATTGTGAAAAAGACCACATGGCCCATAGACCTAAAATATTTCCTATCTGGCCCTTTTTAAAAAAAGTTTGTCAACTACTGGTTAAGAATGTGGGCTCCGCAGTCAGACAAAACAAGGTTCAAATTTGGTTTTATAATCTGTAGCTTGACTCAAAGGCTGTTTATGTGATTTCACATAAAATACATTGCACAATACCTATCATGTGGTAGATGTTCATTAAATATTTTATTGAACTTATTAGATTTTTTTTATTATGACTTATTTTAAATATGAACTATAACTTTTAATTCAAATGGAGATTGAATCTCTAAATTTAAGTACTCCCTACCCCTACAATAAATGTTTAGTAAAATTGGAAAGGTATCATTTAGTCATAAGAAATTTTCAGTAGTTGCACTAAATATTGTATAGACACAATGAGATTGATGTAAGAGCCAAACAACTCTAATGTATAGAAAAGTAAAGTCCAGGTTTTAAAATACAGTTACGGGCATACCTTGGAAATATTGCAGGCTGGTTTCAGACCACTGCAATAAAGCAAATATTGCAATTAAGTCATGCAATTTTTTTAGTTTCCCAGTGCATATAAAAGTTACATTTACACTCTACTGTAGTTTAGTAAGTGTGCAATAGCATATGTCGAAAAACATTTTACAAATCTTAATTTAAAAAAATAAAAAATATCTTAACGCTAGTAAATGCTAACCATCATCAAAGCCTGTTGGAAAAGTAGACGTACACAGGGTTGCCACAAACTTTCAATCTGTAAAACAAAACGCAGCATCTGCCAAGTGCAATAAAGTGAGGAATGTCTGTAATTAAAACCAAACAGGATATTGAATGTTGTAGAAAGTCATGCCCATTAATTAAAAAAGAAGTGAATTTACTTATGAGAACTTAGAGGAAAATGACATTTAAAAGCGAATATACTGAAGAGGGGACATCACTACCAATCCTACAGAAATAAAAGATTGTTAGGGAATACGGTGAAGAACTATATGGTAACAAATTAGATAACCTAGATAAAATGGACAAATTCCTACAAAAACACAAACTACCAAACAATTTACAAAGAAATACGGAGCCTAAATATAGACTCAAAAATCCACAGCAAAATACTAACAAATAAAATCTGGCAACAATAAAAAATTACATACCATGATCAAATGGAATTTATTCCAGGAATTCAAGGTTAGTTTAACATGAAATAAATCAATGCAATATAACATCTCAACAGAGGCAGAAAAATGGTTGACAAAATCCAACACATTTTTATGATGAAAACACTCCACAAATCAGGAACAGAAAGGAACCTGCTCAACCTGATAAAGGACATCTACAAAAAACCCAAAGCTAATATCATTTTTAAGGGTGAAAGACTGAGTATTTCCTCTTAAGATCAGGAATAAGAGAAAGATGTCATCCAACATTGTACTAGAGGTTCTAGCAAAGGTAGTTATGCAAGAAAAAGAAATAAAAAGCATCCAGGCTGGAAATGAAGTAAATCTATCTCTGCTCACAGATGAAATATCTTGTATATTACAAAATCTAAGGAATATACACACACACACAATTAGAATAAGTTCAACAAGGTTGAAAGATACAGGATCAAGATAAATCAATTGTATTTTATATACAAGCAGTGAACATTAGAAAATGGAATTTAAAATAATTCATTTATAACAGCATCAAAGCATCAAAAAGAAGTACTTAGAAGTAAATTTATGCAAAAGTTTTACACCAAAAACACAAAATGGTGCACAAAATATCACTAAAGGAGATTAAAGAAGACCTAAATAAATTGAAAGATAGCGCACGTTTGTGGATTGGAAGACAATATTGTTAAGATGGCAGTATTCCTAGAAATAAATCTGCAGAGTCAGTGTATCAGACTATCTGCTATTTTTTTTTTCTGGCAAAACCTGACAGAAATGCAAAGAACCTAGACATATGTGTACATGTCAGTGGAATTAAGAGTCCAGAAAGACACCCAGCTCTCGTCAGTTGGTTTTTGACAAGAGAAAGGATAGTCTTCAGTAAATAATAGGGACAAATGGATATTCACATGCAAAAGAATGAAATTGGATCCTACCTGACACCATATGCAAAAAATATAACTCAAAATTGATCACAGTCCTAATCATAACAGCTGAAACTATTAAACTCTTAGAAGAAAATGGGTAAGTTGTCATCTCGCACTGGTCTATGGTTTCTTAGATATAACACCAAAAGCCCAAGTGACAAAAGAAGGTATAAATAAATTGGACATCATCAAATTGAAAACTTTTGTATTCCAAGGACACGATCAGGAAGGTGAAGACAAGCCCCAGAATGGGAGAAAGTATTTGCAAATGAAATGTTTGGGAAGAGGCTTGTACCTAAAAGCCTTAAAGAGCTCTTAAAATTCAAAAATAAAAAGACAACCCAGTTAAAAGGCAAAGGATTTATGAAATCTAATAAACTAAACTAACAAGCAAAACAGGGACAGAACTCATAGCTGGAGAACAGATGACACCCAGTGGGGGCTGGGGGAGATTAGGGGGTGAAGGGATTGAGCAAAAAGGAAAAAGGACTCATGGACATCGACAACAGCATCGTGATTGCTGGGGGGAGGGAGGTATAGTGGGACTAAATGGTAATGGAAAAAAATATAATTAAGATTAAAAAAATGTTCACCCAAAAACCTGTACACAGGTGTTCATGGTAGCATTAGTCATAAGTCAAAAAGCACTAACAGCACAGTGTCTATCAGTAAATGAATAGGTAAACAAAATGCATAGCCATACAATGGAATATTTTTTAACCATAAAAAGGAATGAAAAACTGATAAATGGTGCAAACATGAATGACTTTTGAAAACATGCTAAACAAAAAGAGCCAGACACAACAGACCACATTTTATATGAAATACCCAGAATAGGCAAATTTATAAAGACAGAAGGTAGATTAGTGCTAAGAGATGGGGGAAATGGGGAGTGACTGCTAATGGTTATGGGGTTTCTTTATGGGGTGATGTTTGTAAAATTAGTGGTGATGGCTGTACAATTTTATGAACATATTAAAAACCAAAAGTGTGTATGTAAAAGTAAGTGAATATAATATAAAATTTAAAAAAACATAGGGAAGAGTTATGGAAGATTGAATTATAAGGAAATCAGTCTAGCAGATGAAAGTAAAATAGAAGGAAATATTCTCACTTTATATTGTGTGACCTCAGAACACCAGGCAAAATTAATGAACAGAGACTGAAATCTAGCCACATTTTGTTGAAGTTGTGTTTTTATTTAAATTTTAAAATGAAGGGGGAAAAAATTAAAAACCTAAACAACACCATGCATAAAAATGAAGAGAATGAAAACATCATCTTGTCATCAGACCCCTCTTCTGCAGAACCTAGCAATAGAAGGTAATTGAACAACGCATATAGAATTACAGTGGAATATGCTTCTGGTTCGAAACTCTTTATCCAGCCTAGGTATGATTCAGTATGCATAAAAATAAAAGAGCAGAGGAGAGCAACGGGACGGGGGCAGAAGTGGGGAGGACAACTGTAACTGAATGACAATAAAGAAAAAATAAAAGAACAATTTTCTTGGTCATATGAGGGGAGACACTACCACCACTACCAACAATAACAAATGTGCTACTTAGAATTCAAGATTGGGACTACAAAATAATGAAATAAATGGCATTTAAATAGTTTCTTCTACTTTGTTTTATAACAATATGTTAAAAATAATCCTTATAAAATATATGATGTCTTACGGTAGGAAAAATAATATTGTGGATCAAATACTCCAAGATCACTTCAAAAACAGAGGAAAATGTCTAAGAAAGCATATTTAAATGCCTTATTTTACAATTTGTTGAGTCAATAGATGTTATTCTCCACATTCATAGAAAAATATATTTAAAATCAAAGGAAAAAAGTAAATGAACCATTATGAAAATGATACACAAATTTATTAACAATTACCAATAAATTTAGTCCTTTATTGAAGGTGGAAACAGTCATGCTGGGTGGAAAACAAAATCAAACAGTTCCACTTTTTAAAGAGACTAATAAGCAAAATAATATCAGCTGAAAGTAAAAGGATGGCAAAGCAATAATTGATGGAATCATTCAAAAAAGTACAGATTGGCCATATTTGTAAGACAAGAATATCGAAGCAAAATAACTTGAATCTGTTAAAAAAAAAAAGGAGTAATTTATATTGGCAAAGGTTTAATAGCTATGAGCCTATTTATACTGGTCACATCGAATTAAAATACATTTTTAAAAATCTGAAAAATAAAACATGGCCATGGCCCCTGGTGTCAGATCTGGATTCAAGGGAAATAAGTAAATATAGGAAGTGAAGAATAAGGAAAGGACCAAAATGGATTTGGGAAGAACCAGAAGTGATAACAGCGGCCCAGAGAGAGTAGCAGTGACAATACACATTTGAGGATTATTGAGATGCAGAATCAATAGTTTTTGTTCCTGCATCAGCTACAGTACAGGGATTACAGAACAAGTCAGAAGTCAGCTCACAGCTCATTGTGTGTATATGTGTGTTTACAGTCTTTGAATGCCAGTTCTCCGTCATCACCAGCATTTTCTGTTGTCTTATGTTGAGCTAGTTGGGGCTAAGGAAGAATAAGAAACTTGTGAGTGTGAGCAATAAGATGGAATGAATAATTCTAACAGCTCAAAAAGTAACAATTGTAAAAACTTAAAAATGCTTAATGTGGAAAAGTTTTTATTTTTTACCACAATAAAAAATAAGTTAAAAAAACTTAAAAAAGAGTAATAGTTATAAATCAGCTGAAACATTTCAATGTTTGTCTGAAAAGGATTATATTCATTCATCTGCTTCAGTTTGCTTCATATTATACAAAGTAATGGCTTACAGAGACCTGATACATTGCTATGTAAAAATCCTCACCTTGCTTCTAGATTAAGGAAGTCAACTTTAGTTAAAATACTGTCTCATTTCCTCTCTCTTCATTTTTGTTGTTACTCTCTTTTCATGTTCCTTTTATGTCAGCCTAATTGGAAAATTTTAGTTTTTGGTTTGACACCTGCTTCTTAACTGCCACGAAACATATTAATTATGCTTACCACCCTTATAAGAAAACATAACGTTCAGCTAGCTAACTAGCATAAATAATCCATCACTGGGAATCATTAACCATCGGTGACAAACTAGAATTAATTGCTAGCTTTATACAAGTAAAGACAACCATTTGATTATAAGGCTGACAAAAGCATAAACCCAGTTTCACTTTAAATATAATAGTGCACCAGCTCATATTTTAAGTTATGTTTTCTTTCTTCCCCTTTGAATAATTTGTAAATGACATCCTTTAACAGGAAAATTTCATTTACCCAGTAGTTTCATAATTCTCACTGAAACACACCTTAGAACCCAGGAAATAAGTTTCGTACTCCAGCCAAATTTCTTTCCAGGAAATTCACTTTATTTGTCCAGTAGCTCCTTAAGCCCTCATTCACAGCCTGTTTACTTTGAATAAACTGTTTAATTTACTGTTTAATAATGATTAGCACTGTTTAACAAATTAACAAATATTTAATGATATAAACTTCTCCATATTAATGAGGGGGGAAAATAACCTAAAAATGTAATCGTTGTCTGAAGTATGCATGTCTTGATACTTCAGTCAAGTCTAGTGACACTTGCCCTGGGCCAATGCTCAGTAGGCATTAGTTGGATGAGTGAAGAACAGCAAGTTCAGACTGATGACATTCAGATATGACAAAGAAGAAACTTAAGTTTCATGCAAGTAGTGAAAGAAATTTCAGTCCTTAAGTAGTAAATTCACAGATATTGGCAAAACACCCAGCAAGGGTGACTTATTTTTGGAGAAGTTAAGAAAAACAAAGTGTTCCTGTGTATTATAACATACACACATATGTGTTCATCCAAATATCTAAAATAACGTTTGTTAATGGTGATATGTTTATTTTAGGGACACATGTGAAATGACTAGTTATACATTATGTTGTAGGCTTTCTCTTTTTCAGGTTGAATTTAGGGAATTCTGCAAGAAGTATTTCAGCAGCACAGTTTATCGTGGGAAGATAGACTACTACACATAGAGATTAATGAAACAGAAAAGGCAACGTTGAGCGATGGGTTTACAATCTTGTGCCTGATGCTTGTTTACAGATCAGGTGGACTCTATTATTAGTACATGAAGAGAAAGTACAAAGTTTTAAGAGAATAGTGGGTACTGTCAGAAGGGAATCCAGAGTACTTTACTGTTTTTTGTTGTTTTTCTTTTGAGACAACTTTACTATGACCTAAGTACTGTGCTAGTATCTTTACTTATGTACATTATACGTCCTAATATTTATAATAATTCTATGAGATAAGTACTACTTTAATCTCCATTTTATAGACAAAAGTGAGTCATAGAAAGATATGTGGGTTACCCTAAGTGTCGCCACTTAGTACCAGGCTTGCATTTGTTTCCAAACTAAATATGGTTCATTTATTACTTCAGAAGTGACTGTAATCCTCTGTGTACTTCTACAGAATGAACCATAGTTACTACACAGTGTTTTGGGGTTTTCAACTTGCATTCTGCAACTGTGAAATCTTTCATTCTTAAAAAATCAGGACATTTACAATTATAGGTTCGACCCTTTTAAAAAAGAATGAAATCAGCATATAAAAATTCTATCTTCAGACAAAGTAGAGTATGTCTAGTGGTAATATAAAAAAATCCACTGCAAGTTTTCTTTAAATAGGATATCTCAAACTGTCTGCTTGGCAAGCTGAAATTCTCCCATCTCATCTCATCCCAATAGAAATGTTTTGCAGAATTTTTATTTTAGAAGAGAAAACTTTTCTTTAGATGAGGAATCTACCCTTTTGATTGCCACTCCTCTCTATTACATTGGTCTAATTCACTTGTCTGACATCTGAGTTTGTAATCCCAGCTTTAAATCATGAGCCCTTGGTAAATTTAAACTATGCTATTGAATTTATTAACAAATTTTTGGAATATGTCTGTTTGCTAAAATGAATTAGACCTGTGATTATACAAAGTAACTCAAACCATATCAGAATAGTTTTTCAAAACCAGTCTTTACAAGCTAATATTAAATTATAGAGCAGTCAGTCATGTCTGATAATTTCCTTTAAATGTTTTCTCCCTGTAGAAAGGAGTAGGAAATGAGAATGTTTTTTAAAGCCAGACTGAAAAGTTGAGATGTGTGAAATCGCACGTGCGTCCTCTGCTGAGTGTCTAGATTTCCCAGGGAATAGTATTGGGGCCATCAATAGTGAGAATATGATTATGTGTTGTCAGTGGCATTTTCAGACTGTCAGCTTAATTGCCAGGGTAAAACTTTGGTAAAGTGGCACGAAGCATGATTTGTTCTAATATCTTTGGTAAAAGAGGCCTCTAATGTTAGCAAAAACTTACTTCTCATGTACGTGAGGGCAACATATTAGAGCTTTTTACTTTCCCATGATATAAATGGATTTTGTTTCAAATTGTGTTTTATAAGGTTGAACTCTATGAAATTGCCAAAGTTTGGCTATATTTGACCTACAAAAAAACAAAAAAGACAGTTCACGTCGTTCAACCGTGTACATCAGTTATTCTAACCTAGAATAAATCGTTCCAAACTGGGAAAGTGTTTTTCAACAGACACTAAAATAGTTTGGTTTCTAGGTTAGTAATAAACATGCAAAGTGCCCCTGCTTTCTGCCAGGCCCTGTGAGCACATGAATGATCATTTTCTCTCTTCATCTCCCTAAGTCTTTAATGTGCTAGAATTTCCCAGAGCTTCGCCAGAGGCCTTCTCTTCCCCACACTCCCCGGGAAGGAAATCTCACCATCCTGATAATCTTAAATGTGCTGAGCACTCCCAAATGTATCGCTATCCCGAATCTGAACTCTAGCCTTGTTTATCAAACTCCTTCCTTAACTTTCCAAGTAGATGTCTCATAAGCATCTCAGGTTTACCTATTCAAAACAAAATTCCTGATCCCCGTCTCTCAACCTTCCCTGTTCATGGTCCATTCTTCTCCATCTCAGTGAAGGGCACGCCCACCCACCCAGTGGTGCAGGAAAAAACGGTCATCCTGACTCACTGTTTCCATTACCTGTGTTCCGTTCAGTTGTTCTGTTAAACAGGGATATCCACAATCTATTCCTTTTCTGTCTCCATTGCAGCCACCTTAACCCAGCCACCATCTCCTTTTGTCTAGGTGGTTGCAGTAACCACCTAATTTGTCCTTACGCTTCTACTCTAGATACCCTGTAACCCATTCTGTAAATAGCTCGTTAAATATTCTGCATTTAGGAGAACATGCAACATCTTTGCTTCCTCCAAAACCCTATATGATCTGCCCCCACCTACTTAACCCAGTCTCATCTTTCCCTTTTGTTCACTGATTTCTTTCAGCACCTCCTGTTCTTAAGTCTCTTTCCTGCCCTTGGGCCCTTCTTTTTCCCTGTGTCTGAAATACTGCTTCCCTCCAATTATCTTTCAGCTCTCAGCATAAATAACACTTGCTCGAAGAGGCCTTCCCTGAACCCCTCCCCAATCTAAAGTAGACCCCTGTGATTTTTTCATATAGCACATTATTGTTTTCTTCGTCGCATGTAAACACAGTTTGCAATTAGGTCCTCATGTGTTTATTGGGTTGATTAAGCTCCGTAAGGTAGGGCCCTCACCTGCTGTGCTCATCACTCTGTGTCTAGGACCCAGTACCTACTGGATGCTACCTGCCTGAAGTGAAAAACCGCCTATCTTGTATGTTGGGACTTGAAGAAAACCAGATTGTTCAAAAAGGGACGTGATGCTGAGGGGCTTCGGATAGTGGGGTATACAGAACATGGAACACAGGCTGATCTCAAATGTCATCTTCCTTTTGGGTCAGTTGACTTTTCTGAGCTCTTCGATTGTAAGCTTTTGAAAGCAGATACTTTGTTTTCTTCACTGCTGTATCACCAATGCCTAGAAAAGTGCCTGGTATATAGTAGATGCTTAATAAATATTATACTTTTTGAGTGAATGAACTTGTTTCCTCTTTCGCAATGTTTGTTTCTCGTGACACTGAGAGGTTTGATCAAAGAGAGTATAGAAAGTACTTAGTATATAGCAGGTACTCAATAAATGCCAGAAACCATAATGGCTTTTTCAAAACGTAACTTTGATGGTTTTTTTTTTTTTTTTGCACCACTGATTCTCAAAAGTCCCAAACCCCATGAAGATTGAGAAGGGGGTGGTGGTGGGGCGCAGTGAGGTGGCTGCATTAGAATACCTCTGCAGGCCTCTGTAAACTACCTAAACTTGTTCCTTTCCTCCACTGCCCACTACAGAGTGGCTATTTTTATTTATTTCTTTATCTATAATAATTGCCAGCTTTATTCTCCTGTCTAAGAGATCCAGAGGTGATTTAAGGTTTACACTTTAATAGCTATTTCATCAAGAGTTTTTAGGTGCCCCATTGCCCTCATAAGCTGGTTGAAAATTTTGACTCTGATTTAAAAAAAATTAATTCTGTTAATTAAAAAATACAGATAAGCAAAAAAGAAATCTCACACCACACAGAAATAAGCACAGTTAAATGTTTGATGTATGTATGTATACACACTCACAGGTACACACACAGGTTGGGATTTTATCCTACATATGTGAGTTGATATTAAATACGCTGCTTTGTAACTTGTTATGTTTTACTTTACAATATGGAATGAACATATTTGATGCATATGTTTGAAGCTTCCCTGTTGAAAAATAGACCCGGAGAATGGGTCAAAATACAAAAATCCAGGAAGATGCTGGTAATAAGGAAACTATAGCAAAATCCCATCGGATGATTAAAAGTAAAACGAAGGTACAGGATACATCAGAAAATGCTAACAGAAAGAAGGCAGGGGCCAGATTTTATTGACCAAAATAAAAGAAATTCAAGGCCTAAAGCAAACAGGATAAGGATGTCTGGGTGAATGCCTTTGCTTCAAATGCATCCAACTTGTTTCTTACTCTTCTTATTTCTTCCCTGAGCCCTTCCAACTCATTGACTCCCCTTAAAATTTCTTCAGGGTCCATCCGCCCCAGTGGGAGGGAGTGTCCCCTTCTATCCCTGACGGGCTGTCAGCCCGCGTCCGCGGCTCGTTCTGCTTCCTGGCTTACCCCACCTGCGGACGGCCGAGGATTGCCGTCCGCCCGCCGTGGTGCTGCTTGCGAAGGGCGGTCTTCCGCGGACTTGGCGTGGCCTGTGGTTTTCCTTCATTTTCTTCACAAGACTATGGCATGTTGAGTATTTTTGATTATTTCTCTTTTGAATAATTAATCCTACCGGGATTCAGGCCCTTTTCTCCCTCGTCCTTCACTTGGTTTGTGTTGCACCCTAAAGACCAAGAGTCTTGAAAGGACCCAGGGCGCGTTGCTCTTTCTCCTCCTATAGGGATCTCCAGAGCGGCAATTTTTAAATATGTTCCTCAGGTGTGCTGAGGCAAAGTGTCTAAATCTTTGCTAGAACCGCTGTTACTGGAATAGTAAGCAATAAATATTGTTGGCTCTATTTCAGGGGACTGTCGATGTTGTTAGGCAAAAAAAAAAACAAACAAAGAAAAAAACTATATATATGAATAAAACTGCAATGATTATACAGTGATGTTACTGTCTTTGTGTTGGTAAGAAATATCATAATTTGTGCTCATAGAGTGTTCCTCTAGATACATTAATTTGGATTTAATTCTAAATACAGTTGCTAACCCATAATTAAATAAAAAAAAAAAGAAAAGGGGAGGGGGAATAGATATCTTACTCTCTAAAATCAAGTATTAATCTCACTTCAAGCTCCTTTTTCAAGGGAAATATTTATATTCCTAATGACCGTGGTTGGAAGAGACTCAGTTATGCCACATTTACCTTTGTTTTATCTCAGTTTAAGAATTTGTGAGCTCTGCAGTCATTTTTATACCAGTTAATTGGGCATGAAATCCAGAAGGGAGAAAAGGATGAGGGTTAGAATCACCACAGGATGTCCACAAATCCCAGAAATAGGAGAAGTGAGAATCTATCAACCGATAGAACCACACGTTACAGCCAGACCTTGGGCTACGGAGACCCGAATTCAGCAATTGAAATAGATGAAAGTGCCTCTTAAAGCCCTCTACTGGTCTATAATTGTAAAATGTTTACAAGCATTTGGATCATTTATGCAGTTGAAATATTTAAGCAATTCTAAGTGCCTTGCTTCTATGGGGCATAATGTTTTCTCATAAGTTACAGTTTCTAGCATGAAGCTCTGTCTTCTACACTACACGGACACTACTCAATTTGAATATTTTACACGTCCCCATAGAATAATATTAAGGTTTATGACCTGACCTTAAGGAAATCCATGGTATAAATTCTGAATTCATACATCTTTGGGACACACTGGGAATGTCACTAACCAGAGTAACTTGTTAGAAATAAAACTACTGCACTGGCCGGCATGGCTCAGTTGGTTGGGCGTCATCCAACAAAGTGAAAGGTCACCAGTTCGACTCCCAGTCAGGGCACATGCCTCAGTTGCAGGCCGAGTCCCCTGTCTGGGGCATGCCAGAGGTAACTAATCAGTGTTTCTCTCTCACATCGATGTTTTTCTCCCTCTCTCTCCCTCTCTTCCCTTCTCTCTAAAAAAATAAATAAATAACACCTTTTAAAAAAGTAAAACTACTTCTGGTAGACTATATTCAAGAAGGGTAGTTAACTGGACACACCCTCATTATTTGTTTAGTTATGGCATACCTCATTTTCAAGCTACTACTCTATAGTGCTCCCAGATTTGATCAACTAAATTCCTTAGTTTTCTTCTGCTTCAGAATCCCTAGTCTTTCACTGCAGGTCTGGAGGCCCACCATGGAGTTCAGGGTTAAGCTGGCCTTGTCCCTCTCCTCTGCAGACCCCGTGGCTGCTTGCCGACTCGATTCCCATCAGCACTGACCACCTAGTTGGTCACCCTAAATCCTTTTCTTCCTTTTCTGATATTCACAGATATCTTTGCTAACTCTTCCCTGTGTCCCCAGGCAGCTCAGTGAGCCATTCTGTTGTGTGAACTGATATTTCCAAAACATATTCATTTGACAAAATCTAAATCTTCACTTCTACTTCAGTCTTTCAAGCCTCCTTACAGGTTGTCGGGTCCTGTCTATCAGTACAAGCATTACACATGTAACTCCACCTCTACTGTAAGTTTAGCTGTAGGGGAAAAGAGATACATTTTAATCCATGATGTATTTCAGGATGAGGTTTGGGAATCACTTCCTAATGAAGAATCTACACTTGGTAGATTCATTATTTTAAAATAAATTTACAAGTGAAAAATCAGTTCTTGTTTTTAAAAAATAACATGATAGTCTTAGATTCCTTCGAACAAGCCCACTCTGGCCTAACTATGCTTTGTAAAAAGATCTGTTATTTTAGGTTAAGGAGTTAGGAAAGAGACAACTATAAGCAGCCTTTGGTTAGTACTGAAACCTTATACAATATAGGCCAATATCACCGACTGTTCATACTTGAAATTGCAGTAAATATAAAATGTGAATTTGATATTATAGCAAAAAAAGTCTTTTTTTAATACTTGGTTTTTATCTGTTTTTCACTTTTCTCCTCTGTACTTTCTGAGACTCTAGTACTAATGAAAGAGCTCAAGTTTAGGTTAATAAAGCTAAAGCCTATATTATTAGCTATTAAAACAAGTAGGTGTTACCGATTTTCTAAAATTATTTTCTTAATTAAACTTCTAAATAAGAATATCTGCCCATCAGTCATAAGATAAGGCATCTTTCTTATTTTGGAAGATGTAGATACAAGCATATTCCCCATAATATGATGGCATATGTCATTAATATGGCCATTCATAGCAGTGAAAGCAATTAACCACCACTACAGTGATTTAGATTAGCTATTTGATTTCCATTAATCAAAAGAAGACCAAAAAAAAAGAAACCTAAGTGACTATAATATGCAACCAACTCTCTGCCTCCGACTTTAAAAATAATGTATTCTGATAGTCATTTCAAAGAGAGCTTATGGGATCAAAACCAAGAGATCTTAATTCTGTGACCTAAGATTGAAGTTCACCATAGGATGTAATAGATATTCAATAGTGCTGTGTTATCCTGAGGAGATATAAGATAAAAAACAATAATAATGTATTCTGAATCCCAGCTGACTCCTCATTATGTCATGAGTCTAAGTCACTGTGTGAAAAATAGAGTCGACAACTGTATGTAAATGAGTTTTTCCACCTGTAGGGAATAAGCTCTGTGAGATTCAATATTTAAGCAGCTACAAAAGATTTATTAAAGAGAAAAGCGCATCTATTACTGATTAGGATAGTTTGAGAGAAAGACACATTAAACAGCAATTTTTAAGTAATCAACTTAATGAATCAGGATCAAATGACTGTAGTGCTAGAAAGAATCTTAAAGATCAAAGACCACCCTGCCATTTTCCTAATGAAGCCCAGGGATTTTTCTAAGACCACCTGTAACATTCTAGCTTTTTGAAAAGAACTCACTTCTACCATACTACAAGATCACTAAAGACAGCGTTTAATTGTTACTCATATCCATGGTATTTGCACAGTGCTAGGGATATATTAAACATTCAAAGTATGAGTCTGTGTGGTGAATTCATAAGTGATTTTATGAACAAATATGATCATCTGTCACACAGGGATATGTGTTATACAAATCATACTCAAGATTGATTTTTATGTGTTTTCAGAAGTTCTTTCTCATTAAAGTAACCTAAACGCTAATGATATCTTTATCTCTTTCCCTCTTCCTCTTCCTCTCTCCCTCCCTCTCCACCACCCTCACACACACACACACACACACACACACTATAGCTATTGAACTCATACTTCTCACTGGCCTCTGTCTATTAAAATTAATCAGGAATATACATATCCTTAAACACCCTTCTTGCCAGTTGCCAAATGGCCAAGTCTCCAGCCAGAGTACAGATGCCTGGAGTATTCAGTACCCTGAGCTGCTATCTCCTTATAGGTCTGTTGTCTTCATTTGGAGCTGCTGATGTCTGGATCCAGTATCCTGTGTCCTTGATCCCCAATTTTTTCTTCTCCAGCTATACATTTTAATTTTTTCTCATATACCTCACATCCAAACAGGCATTTCTTGCAGGGTCGGGGGAAGTAGGAGGATTGATTTTCAGCAAAGCATTGATCTATGTGAGTTGAACCATCTAAAAAGGCCATAGCACATCTAGGACAATTTGAAAAATAAAATAATGAGGGCAATGGACTATAACTCATAGAATAAAATAAATACCTATGAATTCATGCTCATACAAACAAATAATTTTCATATATAAATAAATGAGAAAGGATAGCTCTTCCTTACAGTAGAATTCTAATTGATTTATGAATGTAGAAAGAATGATGCAAGAATCACCATTTAGCAAACTTGATGTTAATTGTTGCAGGTGAGATTTAATCAAGGGATGTTAAAATTAGTAGCCAAAAGTATAATGAGAAATAGGATATTTGCATAGTTTTAATGTGTCCATCCACAAGATACCTTTTTTTTTAACATTGCAGGAGACTAAGGAGACATGACAACTAAATGCAGTGTGGAACCCTGAATAGAACCCAGGACCAGAAAGGGGCACTAGTGGAAAAATTTGAATAAGGTCTATTGATCAGTTAATAGTATTACATCAATGTTAATTTGTTGATTTTTATAATTCTGCATCAGGTATAATTAAGATGTTAACACTTGGGGAAACCAGGTGAAGGGTAGATAACATACATTTTTCAACCTTTTCATAAGTCTAAAATTATTTCAGAATTAAAATTTTAAAAACTGTAAAAAATAAATAAAAAGGCCATAACGCTTTTTGATATTTCAGTGGCCCTTGATAAAAGAAGCCTAAGAAGAGATGGGGAGGTGTTTATGATCCACACTCGACACTGGAAATAGATGCCAGCCAGTGATTTGCACAAGGCATTACGGAGCCGGGGTGTTGTTAGGTTCCGTTTTCCTCACTATGGCCCCTGCATTCTCATAACCACTTCAGAAGGTGGATGGAGAAGGCATTATTATTCCCATTTTATAGACTTGGAACCAGAATTCCAACAAAAGATTTGCCATTTAGTAAGCAGTGGAGTTGGAACTCAAGTTCAAGTCTTCTCATTCTTAATCCAGCTTTCATTTGTATTCCATAAGTATAGCTATTTCTCTCTGTTTTCTTCTTTGATTTTGTGACAGCCATTTGTTTAGAGTCTTCTAGGCAAGATACTGCACTGAGAACCATTCACATACAAATGGAAATGACTTTTGGGGGACTGTCATCAATGAGGTGAGTTTCGAAAGAGTAACAGAAGCATCCAGGTGACAAAGGTTAGGAATTTCATTCTAAATAGTGGTGGTGGAAACTTAGCCGCTAAAAATGGTAGGAAGAGTACAGCAGAATTGGCCTTGAAGCCCAGCATCGCTGAGGTCTTCTTTTATTATGTCTCTGTAAACACGTAGTGCCCATCCATCAGGGAAAGGCCACTTGTAGGCTGCTGTTTAAAAGTACCCGCTAGTTTCTTCACATTTACTGTGCTTCGGGGATTGTTTTAGAACCTACTTAAATTCTGCTTCACTAGCGAGTTTAAATTAGTCTTGCTGCCTGTGTCATTGTAGCTCGGCTGGCTGCTCGCATCCGTTCCTCTGTGTGGTGCCATCAATCGGATCTTACCCCAAGCTCAATGATTCTGGTAGGAGAAGGACCAGCCTCTGGCTGGTAACTAATGTCAAGAGAAGATGTGCCTGCCTGGCGTTGGAACTCTGGGCACCCCATGCTGTTCAGACACAGGACAGCGGAAGGCAGCTGAACAGAGAAAATGTGTGGCCTCCAATACTCTCGCACTAGGTCCCTGAGTTAAACGTACTGCTTCAGCTTCAATTTGTGAGCTGCCGACAGGAGTTTCTTTCGTTCTGGCAGCCTGGCTCCAAATCTCTGTGTGTGTGTGTGCGTGTGGCCTTAACCTGCGGAAACCTTATGGATTACTTTAGTGAAATAGCTCTCCTGAATTTTTCTAATCTGGCCAAAGATCACACAATTCAAAATACCGGTTTGCCTTTCCTTCATTGGTTTCACATGTGTCCAGATTCTGCCAGGGGGATGAGTTCAACATCATGGGGATTTAAAGCGTTAACACTTAAGATTCATTCTGCAAATAACTGTAATTTATTTTGCAAATAAATTACCACCAAGGATAGTAAGACCAGATGATTATTTTCTGTGGCGCGGCAGTGTTAGATCTCCAGGTTTGGAGTGCACATTATTTGGTGGCATATGGGATGTATACATCTGTAATTGTGCAAGATTTAATACCAGCACAACAGCTACTCCTGATGCACAGTTTTACTTGTGCAAGAGCCCTCTTCAACCTGACCTAGATAGGGAATAAACAGCCCCTCTTATATGGTTTATTCAGGTGTGATCTTTTGTTCTGAGCCTGACTTCAGACATTCGAGTAATAGACTTTTGGGATCACTGGTTTTGTTATAAAGTTTATCCATTGCAAAGCTGAGTTTCGACAGCTTTGAGACTTGAAGAGTCCAAATAACAAGCCAAAAGTTCAGTGATGGCAATTTCAATGTGTTAAACCATTAATTGACCCCAGGTTAAAAACTTTATGGGCCTCTACTTTATGGCAGAGAAAGTTGCCCACATTCTCTGTGAATGAAACCAAATTTCCAACTGTATCAGTTTTCAAATGTATCATCAATTATATTTGTATTAAAACTTTAAGCCATATTAGCCTTACAGATTTGATTGATGTAGTAGAATGAAGGAGTGGTGAGTAATACCTTTATTGTATGACTCACGTATGTCTTTAAATAGTATGTTATCATTCCACCAGAATTACTCATTCTATGTTAACCCTCAAACATTTGTATGTTCTACTGATCTAATTTCATAATACATTAGAGTAATTTCTGTTGCATAAATAATAGCTCTTATTGCTTATAAAATGTGCTTCGACACACTCAATAATGTCTTCTTCAAACTTACATTGCATTGATTACATCTGGCAGCCCCATATGGTGAAACTTAGTTATGACCCTTTCAATTAAATTACGGTTGGAAATCCACTTCTGGGGTGCACATCTGCGATCCACTAAATTTCTCAGTGACATTCAGAACATGAACTAATTTTAAGAGAATAAATTTGCAATACAAATGGGAGCAGAGGAGGTTTTCACTCTGTATTAATTTATATTTCAAAATTCATTACTTGTGCAGTTTACTTTCCAAGCTAATTCTAACCAAAGATGAGTAATACTGCTTT
>PVJD01002902.1:0-77040 GCA_004026545.1 Mormoops blainvillei
CCTGTGTACTTGTCCCCGCCGCTCACTAGCCCTGGGGAGCCCTGCAGTCACTCTGCACAGAGACTGTTATTTCTAACAGATGCCCAGGCGTCGGGACAGGAAAAGCCAGCATGCTTTTCAAAAGAAAAGCATCTCACATTCTCCTGTGAGAATTCGTGTTTGTCTGACCTACAGCCTCTGTGAGGGGCATGGCCCCAGGCAGGGTCAGAGTCGGGCTTGGGAGAGCAGCCCCCTCAGACGCCACGCACTCCAAGCCCACTGCAGGGGCAGTGCTGGGGATCGGCCGCAGGCGTGTGGGGTGTGGGTGGGAACCCCGGGTAAGGGGACACGCGCTTCGGCCCTCTTGGGCTCTGAGGTCAGTCAGGAGACAAGACCGCACTGAGGGGGCTCCCGAGTGACAGTGGCTGTTTGAGCGTTTGCTCGAGTACTGGCCGAATGTGCTCAATTTAATGAAAAATGAATCAAAATGTCAAGGATGACAGTGGGAACTTGCTGTACCATCCTCTCAATTTTTCAGTGACGCTAAAACTGCCCTAAAAAAAAAAAAATCAAGTTTATTTACAAAAACGACTGAGTGCCCAGCCTGTTGCGGCACAGGGCGCCCTCGGAGGGTCACAGACACGCACACGGGGCATCGCCTGCTGCACCGTCGTTACCAGGCGCTGCTCAGACAGGTGGAAGGCAGCTCAGGCCCCACCGAGACCTCCTGAACCAGCGCGTGCATTTTAACAAGGTCCCCGGGGGACTCAGGGGACCATTAAAGGGCGAGCTACTCAAACTAGGGGCTATAGGATGCATATTGGAAGTTCCCGGGCAGGGCAAAGAGGGGGCTCTCCCGGGATGGAGGGGCAGGAAGGCTTCCCGGGGGGAGGGCAGAGCAAGGAAACGGCCTCGAAGGTGGGAAGGATGCAACGTGCAGGCAGCAGGCGACAAGTCCAGGCGGTCGGAATCACAGGGCACGTACGGAAAAAGGGGACGCTGTGGGCAAAGGGGGGTAGAGACGTCGGGCGGAGCCCTCCTGCCAGGGCCTCACCTGCCGGGGGAGGAGCTGGGTCTGCCCGCAGAGGAGGTGGGTGCCCTGAGGTGGGGGCGTCCTGGAGGCAACCGAGCCGAGAGCCCGTCCTCCCTGTCAGAGTCTGGAGGGGTGGCGCGGGGAGCAGCGGGGCACACCCGACCTGAGGCGGACCAGGAGGAGATGCCACCGGAGGAGCGGCTGTCTGCCCAGGCACTGTCAGGGGGTGTGCGGCCACTGGAGAGCCCGGAGCGGCCGTCAGCCACGGCACACATTCCTTCAGCGACCAGGAAGGCTGTCCCTCGGGCCTCCGGGCCTCCCGCTGCCCCCCGTCCGCCTCTGCCCGCTCCGCGGCACCGGACCCCTTTCTCTGGCGCACGGCAGGATGAGGAGTGGCCATGCCAGTGCCACCTCTGCAGCAGGGTGCCGAGAACTAGGATTTTAGTAATTGGAATTAATCGTCAAAGCATCTCATTTTCTGAAGTAATATGTTCTGTTCCAACACAGGACCGGGCGGGATCCACAAAACACTCCCGATCTTTGTTTCCAAGCGGCCTCTGGCCAGCCCCCGGGCTACTTGAAGTCTCTTGGTTTTTGTTCTGTGCCAAGGGCAGTAGGGTATACATATAAAAGATACATTATCTTTTCAAGAAGGTTTGGCTAATGTCACCAGCCACCAAAAGGGGCGGCCAGCAAACTCTCCTCACATAGGTGCTGTTTGGGCTGGAACTGTGTCTCCCCAAAGCTATGTTGAAGCCCTGGCCTGTGGCACCTGTGGGTGTGACCCAATCTAGAAACAGGGTCTTTGGACGTAGTCAGTTAAAATGAAGTTGTACTGGACTGAGTGAGTCCCAAGTCCGGTGACTGGTGTTCTCACAGGAGGGGGGTTAGACACAGGGACACACACAGGGAGAGTGCCGTGTGACGGCGGAGGTTGGGGACGAGGTAGTGCGAGCGCACCGTGGAAGCCAGGCTGGCCAGCGATCCCGGACACTGAGGAAAGGGTCTGGCACAGACCCTCCTGTTGCCCTCGGAGCCAGTGGGACCCAGCCGGCACGGCCGCGTCAGGGTCTGGTGTCCAGAACTGTGACAGTCAACTCTGTCGTTTAAAGCCACCAGTTTGCAGTCCTTTGTGATGCAGCCCCAGGAAATTCATACGGGGACCTTTGAGGGATTCTCTAGTCACTTTTCTCACAGTGAAAAAAAAAAGCAGGACACCGAGAGGAATCCTGAGGAAGTCGCAGAAGGAGCTCCGAAGTCACTCTGATGGCAGAGTTTATTAACAGCCCTGCTGCTGAAGTAGTAGCCCCTTCGAAAAATAGTTACTGCTCCTCTGAATGGCACGGACCCCACCCAGGGACGAGCCCAGTCCCTGGCTGATTAAAATGACAGCAGGTTTCCTTCTAGCGGAAGTCAATGGAACAAACTGTTTTGTTTGAGCCAATTAATCAGAAGCCACCACAGGATTAATTTTTCAGTTAAAAAAAAATACAAAAAACCCAAAGCAATGTCAAAGGAATACATCAGCTCTAAGTGCCCAGGAACTCCCACATCGGCGGTTCTCTCTGGCAAGCGCTATAAAAATACTTGTTTTGAGTCCTCACTTTCAGCAGAGCATCTGTAAAAGGGTGATTTTTTTTTTTTTTAACATTTCTACTTAGGAGCATGCGTCAAACCTTCCAACACACGATTTGTAACAAATTTCCGGTCCCACCAGCATCGTGCATTAAGCAGCGTGTTCACGCACAGGAAGGTGCACGCGAGGCAGAGACAGGACTGAGTGGTTCCCTTACCTTGCCCTTGTCGAAGTAGTGGATGATCTCCTGGTAGAGCTGCTCTTTCAGCTGTCCCTGGGTCGTCGCCTGGTACCCGTCCCGCTGGGTGAGGTGGGCTGCGCACACGTCTTCCGACCACTAAGGCAAAGCCGGTATGTGAGTAGCGTCACCAGGGCAAGGCATAGGCCGTGCCACTCTCTGCACACCCTCGGGGCAGGATGCGCAGGGAGCTCGGCACAGAGAGCGTGCACGCAGCCACAGTGCCGGGGACTCTTGGGGCTGCTGCCGCCAGGCTGCTGGGCCTGGAGATGAGGGCAGAGCGACTGTGCAGAGGCCCATCGAGGAGCGAAAGCCCAGAGGAGGCACAGGTGGGTCTAGATGCCCACAGACGAGAAACCCAGCAGGTCTGGAAAGCACAGGTCTGTCCACTTGCTGATGATGCCGTCACACCTGGGGTATGCTGGGAGCCAGATCTCGCTGGGGTGTCTGGGTGTGGTCTCAGGCCCGTACTGCTTGACATTGTCATCGAGAGCAAAGAAGGCACCGTGACCCCACTTGCAAGTCATAAATAAAGGGACTGGATGGGCGACCCAGCTCCTTAGAGACTGGAGGTGCGTCTGTCCCTTTGGCCTTGAGCGCACTGCCCGGCATAGAGCAGGACTCAGCCAGTGCCGGTGTGTGGGCAGGTGGACTTACAGAAAGAAGGAGACGCCCCAGAGGTCTCCGCCAGCTGGGAGACAGGCCAAAGGGCAGGCAAGCTCATTCGGCAAGTAAACGCCTGAGCACAGGATCAACAAGTCAATGGCATTAAGAACAGGGGCCAATACGATTCAATGTTTGGTGCAGACTTCCTGTGTGCAAGAACCTAAGTCAAAGGCGGGTCAGAGGTGGCGACCCAGAGGTGGTGCTACTGCAGATTAGAGCACAGTGCTGACTAACCCACAGAACAGATTCCCCGAGCAGCGCGGGGGCGGGTGAGGCTGCAGGCTGGGGGACGTCCTGGAGGAGGTCATCAGGATGGGCTCGCTTATCAGCTGACCCCGGGGGGATGGGGAGCTTTGGCACTGGTTTCTGACGGGACAGGGATAGTGCTGCAAAGAAAGCAACAGGTGCCCAGGCTGCCTGGACCAGAGTGGAGGTGGGGGTGCTCCGTGGGACTCGATCCTGGTGGGTCCGCACTTGGAAGGATGGGACCTGCTGCGGCCCACACTTTAGGGGGACACGCCAGGCGGGAGGCGCTGGACAGGCAGAACAAAGCCAGGTACCATCATGACAGGGCACAGGCGCAAAGGGGCTGGCCTGCTCAAATGGGGAGTAGAACCTGGGGAGCAGGCAGGGGCCCCCAAGAGCCTCGCCCTCAGCACACACCCCTCCCCACTCTCCTGCCGCCAGGTGGTCCCGGGGCTCGGCAGACTGGGCCCCAGCTCCAAGGCACGGGTGCAGCGATGGCCAGGACAACTCCCCAGCCTCAGGGTGTCCAGCTTTTTGGCGTCTCTGGGCCACACTGGAAGAGGAAGGGTTGTCTTGGGCCACATGTTAAATAAATTGCGACACATCAAAAAATCTCACGATGTTTTAAGTAAATTTGCGATTTTGTGTTGGGTCACATTCAAGCCATCCTGGGCCGCGGGTTGGACGCCCCCGTGACTGGTTTGCAAATTTCTTCATCATGAACTTAGACTTGTGGATCCTGACCCCAACTGGGAGTTAGGAACTCAGTTATTATGGAGTTCTCACAACATGGCTAGATTTCTACTTTTGGGGGGATAAAAGGAAACCTCAGAGGATTCTGAAATGTAACTACCATAAATAAGTAAGAATAAGAACATTCAGATTTCGAATGACTTCTTTGAATTTAAAATCACTTAGCTGCATAGGGAAGCGAGGGCCCTCGCACGTCCTTGGTGACCAGCGAGACGCAAGGACTTGACCGCTAGGCTGAAGGCCAACGCTTTCATTATCTTTGTTTGTTGACTAAATACTCCTAACCGAAAAACGGAGATTCCATTGGAGGATTTTTAATTAAGGGCCAGGAAGGTATTTGTCGTCATTATACTGAGAAGAATTTTCATAACAATACAAATAATGTTCTTTAGCGTGCTGGTGATCCAGCACAGTTCACATCTACAGCAGAATCGAAACCTATTTAGGAAAAATTGCAAAAAGTAATGATGTAAAAGATAGGAAGAGAGATTATGTAGCATTGGCCACTAAACTGGAAAATTCGGAGCTCAGTGGGAAAGGCAATGCAATTGGGCCTATTAATCCAGGTTGTGAACGCTCCCCGGTGAGGTGCAAATCCAGCGACAAAACAAACGCTAGCTAACGCACGCCTATATATTTTACATTCGCACGCACGTTTAACGTTCATGCATTATGAGAGAGCACAATGATGGGCAAGCCGTTTGTAAACCTTATTTTAATTTCCCTGGTGTAAAAGAAATTTTTTCATATTTGCAAAAACGCCTTGTTGCTGAAATTTGGGTTCCTAACACACGCAGGCTGTTAGAATTCGTAGTGGGATGGCTGGTGTTAGAGACGCCTGCTCCAATCCTTCCCTTCGTCAATGACGCTGCTGGGGGGCTTCACACGGAGTGAAGTCAAAGGGGCTGATGGGTTGTCGATGTGGCGTCCAGATGGAGCCCATCCTTGAGCCTGCCGTCATCCAGAAGAAGTGGCCTAGTGCCCACTGTCATGTGACCTTAGCCGGATCCCTTTCCCTCAGCTGCAGGGGCAGCTGGCCTGAGGCGGGTGACAGAACTCCCTGAGGGAGCAGTGTTTATGTGGGCTCACCCCCTAAGCTCTAGTTCCCAGTTTTTCTTGTTTATCCGGTTTCCCATTTTTCTATTTTTTTAAAAAACAAGACTGTGATGAGAAAGATGCTCTCATGACTTCCTAATGTTAAAATATAAAATGAGAGGCGGTGTAGGATTCCCTCCTCCGGACCTGGTCCCTGTGCTCTGCCGGGGTGAGCCAGGGGGTCCTTCGTCCTCTCTCTTCACTGTTGCAGCACAGAGACCCCCTCTTACTGGTGTCGCACCCAACCACTCCTGATCCGCACAGAAGGAAGTTGCTGGCAGCCCCGTGATGGGTGTTTGTGTGTTTACAATGCTCAGTGACAACTTGATAGGGCATCTGGTTACATGTGCCTCCGACAGAGCCAAACCTATCACCCAAGGGGTTCCTAAATATCTTTGTTTATGCCACTGCACTTAGTCAACATCATAAAACCTTAACGTACAGGTTTGCTAAAATGTCACTGAAAGATACAGTTTTGAACAAGCTTAGCATTCACAAGGACAGTGTCAAAAGAGTGCATGCTAATTTTTTTTTTTTTTTTTACCTTCAGGAGCTTGGCGTGGAGAAGCAAGGTGTAGGCCGCTTCGGTGTAGTTGTCACATTCTTTGTGCAGGTCACACAGTTTGTACAGATACCTGGGATAGTAAAGGACAGGCACATTCTTAAAAATGTCACCAAGTAATCTGCGTTGATGGCAAGAGCTAAATTCTACCGTCAGCAGTAAATCATACGTTCTTTTTACAACGAACACAATTCATAGTGCCTTGCAAACATTTGGTACAGAAAGCATTTAAAAAAAAATCCCACGAGAGTGATAGACAATAATTTTTAAAAAAAAAATTCAGCTCCTCTCTTTTCGGGTCAAAGCTGAAGCTAGAACAAGGAGGCAGAATTACACTTCAAGGCTTCTGGTTCCTTCCCATCTTTTCCAGAGTTTTCTCCACACATATGCGATGAGATTACACAATGCTTGTGATTTCTTACATTACTATTGAGTCCAAAAGCACGCACACACAAAAACCCCATAAAAATCCAAGATTGTAAGAAATCAAGAACTCCAACGATCACAGTGAGTGTGATGCAAAGACTGTCTTTGCCCGAAAGAAATAGAGGCTGCTTTTTAATATAAGAGGCTTAATTGTTTTCCTCAATATTATTACTTTTTTTTAAAGAAGTAAAAAAAAAAAAAATCATGAAAACCAGAAGTTAGGAAATTGTGCTTGGTGGAATAAACCCATCACCAAGCACTAATGCCACTTGGATTAGATCCTTATCTGGGCTTCTAGGTGAGAATCTTGCTGAATGTTTGACATTTGCCCTTAATAGTGACCAAAGAAAGGGGATCAGTCACATTTTCCCACTCTCGAGAAAAAGGCCACTAGCTCAGTGACAGACAAAAACCCAGCAGCCAACACAAAGCATAAGGCTATGGTGTCGGAATAAAAATGGACTGAAAAATATTCACGCTGCCTATTTCCGGTCAAATTAAAACTGGATTTCTCATCTGACCCCGTGGTTTACTGTAAAGCATTACAATTCGTGGTGGTGCCTTTTTTTAAAAGGGTCTTACGATTCAGTCAAGAAGTGAAATAATAATTTATGTCTTTGCTTCTGAGCTGGCTAAGCACGACCCAGGGCAGACGGCCCCTGGGCTCCCAATACTTCGGCGCGCCGTACCAAATTCAGTCTCTAGGCTTCACAGTTTCCCACGAGACAAACCCCTGTGGTTCTAAAACATTGCTTAGCATGGCTTGATGAACAGCCATTATTAACAGACACGCAGAGAGTGCAGAGAAGCACGGTGCCCACCTACCTTATATACATTTCTTCTCTTTCAATTTCTTTGTAGAAATTCTGAAAAATCAAACCACATCACTGTTAAGAAATCTGTTCTGTAAAAAATGTGACATGCACATGAAAAATTCATGGCTCTTCAACTTGCGCCCAACCCAGCCAAATGGGCCCAGCTGTTTGGTCTCAAACTGTCAAGACGCATACGACACAAAGCCAATATAGGCACTCCTTCAAGTTTCGGGGGAGGGGCAATTCTAATGACTACATTTCCTATGCTTAAATGCTGTGATGGCTAAAATCTACTACTGTCATTGGAAAGTCACCTGCCTTCCGTTAAAACAAGGTCCTGTCCAAAGGTCTGACATCTTAACCACTGCAATCTCATGAGAAGTTAAAAAATAAATAAATAAAAATAAAAAGATCGCAAGTTGTACATGGGCACAGTCATGTCATTTCAAACATGCTAGGCTCAACCCTCACCAAGAGCCGCGGGAAGACAGCACTGAATTCTAGACGGGAACTGCTCAATGCCCTCTGCCTGCCCATCCCACAGCACATGTCATTAAAATGAAAGGAAGCTGAAAGTCCGCTGTCTCGGTTGCGCTTGCCAGGTTTTGAGAGCTGGGGCTCACGTCGCTGTGGCGAACAGTGCGGCTACAGAGCACGCCCACGGTCACAGACATTTCTACGGGACAGCCCTGCTCTGGACACAGAGGCCTTCCGAGACACGGCCAGGACACGGGCGGCCCCGTGAGAAACCTGTGTCTAAGTGCGGACAGAAACAAAGGTTATTAGTCCACAGAGTGTAAATGACAGTGGATTTCTACACGCTGTAAACTATCTTCTGGGTGGGCTTCAACATTTCTTTCAAAATTATATTTCTTCATGGGTACATCTCTGTGAACAGCTTAAAATCTTCATCTTAATGAGGCAACGAAAAGGTGCAGAATAGTCACCTAAGTACGAACCCTCCGGAAGCCACCTTCAGTGTGGAATGTGGCACCGGACCTGCGGTCAGGACGCTGGAATGTGCCTGCAATGAGGCAAGCGTGTCCCCATTGCCGAGACGCACTGTGGTCCGACGAGATAGAATTGCCTGTTCAACTTCATTTGCACAAAGGGACGTCGCTTCCATGGCTCACTTCCAGAATGGCAACGGTGAACAAACACAAAGTCAGAGGGGCGCGTTCAGGAAAACCCACCAAGATTTTCAGGTGTTGCTGCCTCTGAGATGCCAGTGTCGTCTTGGCGACGGGGGTGTTTCTGGCCAACAGCTGGAATGATGTAACCAAGAGCCGGCCTCCCCTTCTGACCCTGCCAGTATGTGCCAGTGGTAGCGTCACGCCATCTTCTGTGGCTCTCATGCTGTGCGTCCTTTCCTGAGCTTCATTTGTTCTCCCCGACGATCTCACAATGAGTATGTCTCACGACCTTCACCCCTCTCCCCGAGGGGGGGGAATGTCTTCTGTCTGCTGCCTGGGCTGAGTTCTGGTCCCTTCCCCAGGTCTTTAAAACCTCTGCAGAACCCAAGGGTGCCCATCGCAAAGCCCAGTTTCTAAATAAAACCTGTGCGTCTCTAGATAAAAGTTCGGCCGCTCTGGTGCCACTTCCAGGCTCTGTGCACAGCGCCCTGTCCAACGCAGGCCCCTCCGCACCGGGGCTGACATCTGTGCGGGGCTCCACACCACCCCACCGGGGCCGGGTCCCCAGCTCCGATCCCCGACTGAGCACTGAGCGTTCAGAATGGGCACTTCACATTCTGTTTTCATTCTGTGCTCCCTCGTGACTAAAACAGGCCCTAAGGTTTTCAGAATTCCAGTCGGAACCACTTGAAGTAGCCTGGTAGAGGGGCTGCGAAGAGAGGCACTTCCATCTGAAGACCGAGCCGAATAGTCAGAGAGATGCATGGATGGGTGGCCATGTTGCACAGAAGAATGAGGTGACACAACAGAGTCAGCGATGAGTCATTAAAGACTGTGTGATTATCAGGTGACACATGAAAGTCTATCAAATTACAAACGTGCATTCTGTCCACTGGGAGCCACAGTCGTTACACCGGCAACAGGGGGACACTTTGGGGACTTAACCCACTGGACACAGTGACTGCTCATGTCTTTTATTGTTCAATTTTAACTTGTTTTTTAAAAAAAATATTTTATCTCTTTTTAGAGAGAGGGGGAGGGAGGGAAAGGGAAACATCAATGTGTGGTTGCTTCTTGCACGCCTCCTACTGGGGGCCTGGCCCGCAACCCAGGCACGTGCCCTGACTGGGAATCGAACCAGTGACCCTTTGGTTTGCAGGCCAGCACTCAATCCACTGAGCTACACCAACCAGGACTAATTTGTTTTTTTAAGTACAAGGAAGAGCAGAATGTTAATGAACCACACCATACAGAAAGTTCCACTAATTCCATTCTCTAAAAAACCATAGCATGGGTTCTAAAGGGAGTTTGACAATGAGATTACAGGGCATCAACACATTCCACGTTCTTTGTTTTACTTTTTAACTTCAGCATTTTCCAGGGGACCTCTGCTTAGTGATGAGTGAGGACATACCACACATTTCTGACATATGCTTACTCATCTCTGTTCATTTAGGGGTGGACAGACACATCCATCTTCGTGAAACTATTTGTTTCATTAAAAAAGTACCAAGACGAAAGGTAAAAATGGACCAGGAAATTAAAATTAAAATTATATAAATGTATATGACCAAGCGTCATATACAATTACATGACCTTACACAACCAAACGTGAGCCGGGCGGTGACCATGAAGAGGCAGGGTGCCTCTCTACCAAAGCCCGGTGTTCCTGTTTGTTTTTACTCCGCCTTCTGTTTTAGTTTTAAAGGAGACATTGGTGATAGGCTGGGACCCATGTGACCCTCCCCAGGAGGTGGTTAAGACAAGAACCCCTGGTGTGCCATGGGATGATGCAAGGTGTCCCCAGCGGCCCAAAGTGCACAATGTCAGATAACCCCAGGGATCCCAGGTGGGTCTCCTGGTCAACCCCTGGTAGGTGCTGGCAGTGGGCCTCACGTGGGGCTCCATGAGAGGGCGGCACACGTTCACGCCAGGATCTGTGACTGCGGGTGTCATTAGAGGGGCTGGTGTCCTGACCCTGGACTCGGATCAAAGGCCGTGCTCAGAGCACAGTGCCATTCTTCCAGTAGGTTTCGCGTCCCTGTGGGCATGACGGGCTTTCTTCAAAACAAGTAGTAGTCGCCATCGTCAAAGTTGAGAGCCTAATACACATGCTGATAAGTTTTCCTTCTGGACACAGATGGGCCTCCTGGGTCCCGTGACCATCAGAGGGAGCTCCAGAGAAGCACGCCCCTGGTGGAGAATGATGGAAAGCGTTCCATTTCTCTCCTGCAGTAAAACACTGATTTCTACCACCTGTTGACCCCACTGGCACCATGAACGCAAATGACTTTGGACAGAGGCAAGAATGTGGGAGGGCAGTGAAGCCAGGTCTAAAAGGCCAAGGCCCTTACCTGGGCGGGGCTCACCGCCGCTCCACACACAGTCAGTCTCCTGGGGAGTGCGTAGGCGGACACGGCACGTGGGCAGACCTCAGGGACAGGCGCCCTCAGCCCGCCACTCCGCCAGCTGCCCAAGAACCCTTAAGACGGGCAAGGAAACACGCTTCGCTGTTTCAAGCCGGCTGGTTCTCTTCCGGGCCAGGGGTGAGACCACAGGCCTTCTCTGTTCTGTTGCAGTGCTTTGGGTTTCTAGCACCAGTTTTTGACTCTGTCCTAGAGTTTCCATCTCGATGCTCATACGTGAACGTTCACGCACAATGCTGCCTTCTCCCATGAGCGCCCTCCGTGCAGGTGTCACAGTTACGTCACATTCCCATTCTGGCAATCCCCAGGCCGCGGCCCTACCTGCGCCTGGCGCGAGGCTCACTCGGTCTCTCCGACCTGTGCTTTGTTTCTTCCGTCTGCCTTGCCATTCTGTGTTGAAAGTGGACCTGGTGGTCCTGGGGGACAGGGACTTGCCCAGGGTCCAGGGGTCCGCTCCACGGAGCTGCGACCCTCGGCGACCTCCTGTCTCCCGGTTTTGGGGACAGATCCTTTCCCTGGGGAGCTAAGAGGATGGTCCTTCGAGGAGCTGGGGATTTCCGGTTTGCCAGCGTTTTTCTTGTGGGGCGATGGGAGGAACAACTTCTGAAGCTCCTTCTACAAACTGAATCAGGAGCCGGAAGTCCCTGGTATTTTGATTTTTAAGGAAAAGGAAACTTGCTGCAAAAAAATGTTAATCGTTACCCAGAACTGGCTGCCCAGGTGCACAGGGCGGGCTGAGGATGCTTGTGGACACGCGGCCATGGGTTCCTCGTGGCGGATCACAGGCTGCGTGCCGACACCGAGGTGGCTGGAAGGTGAAAGCATCCCCTTTTGCTTATCTCCTGAGCCCCGGCATCCCTGGGGCTCTCCACAGAATGAATGGGGTGGTGCATTCCTCCTGGCATGTAAGTCTGTCTCCACGAGCTTGAAGCGCCTCTAACTCCACATGCACGGCGGGGTGGGAGTCGGCGGACCATCCACCTGTGGCCCACCGACCAGGGACGACATGGAAGATCCAGAAGTGACACACGTCGGACAGAGCAGCAGTGGCATCTGCTTGCACCCCTGCCTCAGGGCCGGCAGGGGAGCTGAAGCCCTGACCAGACCCAGGGGCCCACCTTCCTGGCTCCTGCGGGAGCGGCAGCGGGGAGAGGAGGGTGTGGAGGGCTTCGGGGCCGGACCGGGGAGCTCCCAAGAGCCATGGGCGCTTCTGCCGCTGAGCCTGTCACGAAGCGTCCTCAGAGCTCATTTCCTGGTGCACCATGATGCTGCCGCGGCCAGGGTGTCCCCAGGACCTGGCCACGCCACAGTGACAGTGGGGTGTGAGCAGTGCCATGCATGGCAGGGGCCCAGCTCGCCCAAGCCATTTGTGCAGTCATGCATTAGTTTCTTGTGGTCACTGTAACAATTTATCACAAATTGGGTGGCTTAGAAAAACAGGGGTGCACTCCTTCACAGCTCTGGGGGCCAGAGCCTGAGATTGAGGGTCGGCTGGGCCACACTCCCTCTGAAGGCCACAGAGGAGAATCCCACCTGGTCTCTTCCTGTCTAGCGGTCGCAGGTGTCCCTTTGCTATGGCAACATCACCCCAATCTCTGCCTCCATTCACATGGACTTCTCTACCTCTACCTTGTCCTCTTCTGTCCCCTCCAAGGATGCTTGTCATTGGATTTAGGGACCACCTGGGAAACCCGGGAGGATCTCGTCTGGAGGTCCGTTATTAATCACACCTGCCAAGAACCTTTTTTCCAAATAAGGTCTCAGTCACGGGCTCCGAGGGTTAGGCCGTGGCCACCATTGGGCCCAGTCCCGGACGTATTTATGGTGTCTGAATATAAGGAAGCACTTCAGACTCGCAGCCACCGCGGGCGCCGCCGAAGGCAGCCCATCGCGCTCACCCACGGGAAGCAGCCGGGGAGGGAGGGCTTTGCAGCCATACTGGGGGGCAGCACATCTGCACGCCGCTCTTCCTTATTCCCTCCCTTCCGCAGACAGGGAGACGGGCGAAGGCCTGCCAGCCCTGGGAGGCCCCACGAGTCACTCACCAGCACGTTGACGGTGCAGCTCATACGGTTCTCCTTGTTCTCGTCGTGCATGATGGTCCTGTAGTCCAGCAGCCTCTCCATGAGGCGCACGACCAGCCTCACGAACGTCTCCCCGCTCTTGGCCAGGTACTTGTGCTTGCGGCAGTGCTCCAGGAGGCTGCGGAACAGGCACGCGCAGCTGGTCAGCGCCGCCCGGCCGGGCGGGGGCGCTGCTCGCAGCCGCCGCCGCCAACCTGCCGCCGCTCTCCGGGCTACAGAGTGCACCGCGGCCTAATTACAGGCTCTCCGTCTCCACCGTGACACAAGCCCCGCTGCCACTCAGCACTTACATTTTATCAAACAACACTTTGTATTGTTCGTCTCCTCTGCCTCCTTCCACTTCGTGGTCCAGCTTGGTAATGATCTCGTTTTCGAACTGTAATTAAACAGAGGAAGTGTAAGCAATTGGAGGGGCAGCTATTTCCTTTCAGGGCAGGGGCGTCAACAGCACGAACGTCAGCGAGGTCCTCAGACAGCCCCCCTCTGCCTTTGAAGCCTGATTTCATTTAAGACTCCCTGTCCCCGAGCCCTTGGAGACTGCTGACGGGCCCCTGCCCCCGGGGAATCTTCCATCATTGCCTTCCCTTGGTTGATGGAGCCTGCGGATTCGGATCGCAGGAACGAGCCAGAGAAGGAAAGGCAAGGAACCTGGGGCGGGGGGTGGGGTGGGTGGAGGGAGAAGAAATTAAGGTGCTACATGAAAACGTGTCTCAAATTTCGTCTCTGTGGACGAGCAACATGTAAAACAGCTCCCGGCGACTGGAAAAGGCCCAGGGGCCCTTGCACAGCCGCTCCCCGATGGATCCCGGGGGAGCTTCTCCCGCCAGCTGAAACAATGGGGTGAGAGACAAGAGGGCACCCTCCCAAACACCCGCCAGCAGACGCTTTGCAGAGCCGCTGGACGCACTTCCAGAGCATCACGGTGCGAAAAGACCGTCAGAACTGACGGCCTCTCGGACCCGTGCTTCGGGGAAGACCCCAGATTCCGGTGCGGTGCAAATCTGCAAAATGTTTTCAAAGGAGCTGTGAACCCCGCGGCTGATCAGGTTGGAAACAGCGACCTTGATAAGAACATACGTGTGTCCCCATCCTCTCTACCCAGTGCCCCGTCCCTGGCAGAATTCAGAGCCACCTCGGTAACAGGAGTCTAGCTGTAGGGGCCCCCAGGGCTGGAGGAGACTTAGTTCCTGAAGAGGTGACTCGATAGGCGGTAGGCGGGAGCCCAGGAAACAGCAGCAGAGCGCAGGGCTCGGGGGGCGAGTCCCCCTTGGACAGCATGGCGCTGGGGGCGCTGGGGCCCTTGAATGTATCCGCTCAGACACCGCGTTCCCAGGCAACACCCCCAGGTCCTGCACTACGACCGGGACCCCATGAGAGTGTAAACTGTGGGAGAGGAGGGATTTCCCCCTCCCTTGGTCACTGCTGTGTCCCCAGCTCCGAGAACGGCGCCCAGTGTTGATGATGCAGATGGGATGTGTGTGTGTGACAGGCACATAAATTACTGGATAGAGCTGGTGTTGAAGCGGAGTCGGGGAGCTCAATATGTCAGCAAAGGCGTGGGCCTGCAGGGTGCTAAGACACACCTGCTCTCTCGGTCACACAGGCCCTGTGGTGACCTCACTCATCTGAGTGCTTGTCACAGGTATGTCCTGGGAACTCAGGGCAGCTGCGGCAGTGGCAGCTGATGGTGGCCCCTGTGAAGCAGGGGGAAGGTGGTCTGGGGAGGCCCAGGGAGGGGCCTGAGCCCAAGCCCAGGCCTGCCTGCCGTGGGCCACGCGCCTGAGCCACGCGCCTGAGCCCCCGCTGGATCAAGCCGCAGATGAAATGGAGCCGCCGACAGGCCTGGAGGGAAGTATTGATTTTCGCTTGACATCAAGGACCCAGCGGCCTCACAAAAACCCGGGCCTCCGCGAACCCCCAATTCTCCTCTTGATCTTCTCCATCGTCTCCTCCTCCAAACAACACCATCTTTCTGATTCAGTTTAGCCTCAGAAGTGCAGGGATTTCCAGAACATAGAAAAAGAGGTGGTTTTACTGAAGAAGAAAGGATGGCCGGCTTTTTTTTTTCCCCAGCTGAAGTCTCATGATCATGACTTTTATTGCAAAGTAACAACCTTTTGATAGTAACCCACTATCGCCCTGCTCTTTACTGGAAAGAATTCTTCAAAAGGCGGCTCTCTTTGGAACCCAGCACCAGGAAGACGGCTGGCTACTAGCCCTAAGTCGGCGTTTGCAGGCAACCCCGTCTCCCAAATTAGTGCCACAATGGGAATGCCAGAGTCAGAGTTCGGTGAGGGCTGAGCCTTCAGGATAAATAACTGGGTACAGAAGAACACTAAATTTAATTAACACACGCGATCTGACCCCACGCATTTACTGGGCAGCCGGGGAAGAGGGCGTAGAGGACGAGGGAGACATGCCTTACCCTCACATGGGCAAAGGCACGCGAGCGTTCCAAACTGCTCATCCTGGTTAATCAAGAAGACACTTGGGCTTGGAGTCCACCTACTGGAAAGGACGTGTCCTCTCTGTTTTCATGGAGACCTGTCACAAGTAGGGCCAAGAGGGAGCGCCGGCTCATTAAGCCGCGGCTGATCAAATTTGACTGATGAATTTAATGTTTTCTAAAAAAGAGTGAATGAATGATAAGTAAATCAGAGGAACACAGCTGATTCTAATTTTACCAACCTCTAGTCTAAACTAAGTAATTTGCACAAACACCTGGCAACCCCGGTCTGTTTATCAGCCAGGATGCGACACACAAATCCGCAGCTTCTAATTCTAGGGTCCGTGTGAATTTTTACAGCATGTCCTAGAAACCGTTTGCTAGAAACAGTGTGCTGTGAACTGTTATCATAATCAGAACGAAATGATTCTGCCTAAATAAATGGGAGAAAGCACATTTGTTGACAGAGCAGAGCTGGTTTTATAAAAGTCGCATTTATTATCCTCGTAAATGCCTGCTGTTTGGTAATTTGCAACAGGGTTCTCTGTGGTTAGGATGAAATTAGAACGAATTTACTTTATTGCTCAAAAGGTGGCAGAAGCTCACTCATGTGATAAGTGAAATCATTATACAGCCTTTTCCCCTCTTCTCTGACTGACCAGCGTCACGACGACAGACGGTGTCCACAGGCATCCAGCGTCAAATATCGGACGGTGCCTCCCTGCGTGTCCACTATCAGCGGTCCTCCCAGAATACGCAGCAGAAGGGGCCCCATCTGAATGCGGGGCCCTTTGGGAGGCTGCCGGCACACAGGGAGCGTGCAGGGCCGCGGGCTGTGCTTGCAGGGGCACCGGCCTGTGGTTAACGCCATTACTATGGGAAGGATGCCTGGCCCTGGCTCTGGGCGCGGCAGTGAACCTCGGATTACTGGCTCCAAGGTACAGGATCATGGGGCGAAGTGTCTCAGCAGTGGGGAGCCCCCAGGCCACTCCTGTTTGGTATAGAATTTTTCTGAGTTTTTGTTGTGGTTAGGGGCCATCATTCTGACGGTAAAGGCATGAGCTGGATGAAATGTGTGCACTCATTTGTAAATGCATGGGACCAGGCCGGCCTTTTGCAGGCAACCACCTGGGATACGGGGGAGCAAGTTGGGAAGCTAAAGCAGGAAGGAAAGTTTCGCACAGTCAGTGGCCACCAACGGACACGGCGCTGAGAGGTCAATTAGAGTGGGTGAAAGCTCAAATCTGAGGACGTGGTGTCCGGATTGGGGTAGTGACAGAGGAACCCGAGCAAGTACTGGCCCCTGCCCTGCACATCCCGCTTTCTCCTGGTTTGCAGAACGGCTCACAAGCTACTGGATGGGGCACCGCGGTTGCAGGCCACCCCTGGCAACGGGCAGCCTCAAGAAATCAGGCTGTGCTTCTGCACCGACTGGGGGAGCCCAGCCCACCCCCACGGAAGGGCAGAACCTGCCCCGCTCTGGCAGTGACAGCAGTGGTGGGCAGGAGAAAGTCACTGAGCTGCGGTCGCATGGGAAACACAGCCGAGAGGGAGGGCTGGGCGCGGGCAGGCGGCAGGCAGCCAGGCGCTCCGACTACCACGGTGCCGGTCGACACCCGAAAGTATCTGATTCTCCGCGATTTACTGCTCTGCTCAGACACACACCGAGTTTTATGTATACTGCATTCCTCTTGCTTAACTGCTCTGTAAACTTAATTACACACTTAATTAATCTTTGGCACTCTTCATCCCACATCCTGAAATCCCCACATCCTTCTATGTCCTACCAGCAGGAGGCTCGCTGACCTTGAAGACTTTGTGCAAGAGTCAGGAGCCTAGAGGCTCCCAGGCCCGAACCCGGGCCGCCTGCCAGGGTCGCCGGCAGCACTCCCTACAGGCGCATGGGCCAGGTGGAGGAGGACCTGCTGGTCACACACAGTGACAACAAACCCCAGGAACATGCCCTCAGAGTGAGGCCTGTTTCATTCAGTTGAAGGAGATGGTGGGAGTTTGGACATCTCTTTGCTTTTAAGAGCAGAATTTGAAGTAGTTTGAACTCTTGGAGGCAAGAGGATTAGTATCCACAGTCCCTGGAATCGCTTTGGGTCTGTGATTCAATGAAATAAAAGCCTAATTCTCGTCTGCATTTCCCCTTTAAGCATCCAAAGAATAGAATCAAGTATGACTTTGAAATGGAAATCAAAGCTAACCAACCAAAAAAATCCCAGTGACCTGAAGAATAAACAAGATAAAACTGCCGCCCGACTTACTCACATTCCTGTTACAGTGCAGAATTGGCTTTCCCATCAAATGGGAAAAGCTGCCAACGCCCCCTCGGGCCATTCGGCCACTCGCTTAAGGCAGAGGCCACTCAGGGAAGCAGAAACAGCGAAGGCCCAGGGCTGGCTCACGCTCCCAGGCTGCGCAGCAAAAGGGGAATTTCTGCAGGCTTTCCACTGAGCCTCGCACGGACAGACGTCCGTCCGTCGGTGGCTGCGAATGTTACTTTGCTGTAGGCCGTGTCTGTTGCCTTTTTACTGATGGCCTCCAGACCACGTGGCCAGTCGCTGCAACTCTCAGCTGTGAGTTCTGTACTTTCCGAAGACATAACAAATGGAATTCGTTAAAAAGGTGCCGGGAGAGAAGTAAAAGTATGCTTTTTTTATGAAGCAAAATCCAGTGAGGCTGAGACTCAAACTGTTACTCATCTGGGGGCAGGGGACTGAGTGGGAGAGGGGAGGGGGGTTTCAGGGCGGCGGGGTCTCATGGGGTAACACGGCTCAGCAGGTCTACGTGAATGACTCAAGGGGCACTGACCGGAGCAGCCCTGCGATCAATTCTCCGCCTGGGCCGCAGATCTGCACATGCGGCTTCTGTTAACGCCCGAAGGTCTTTGTCAGATGGCCTCAGTGGCCAGCTGTGAGGACCTGCCCCAAACGAATGGTTATCAATCTGACTTCAGGCACAGCCTGCAGCCCTGGAAGGAGTGGCCCAGGCTACCCAGCAGGCCCGCGAATGTGAATGGGTAACTCCATGCCACACCCGGGCAAGCCCAGTCAGTGTGCAGGGACTGGCAAGGTAGGATCGGTAACCCCAGGGCAAGGCCAAGGCCGAGGGCAAGGTCAGTTATTCTGAGAGAAGATTCCTGCTCTTTCTTGCAACAGTGGAGGGCACCGGGCAGACTCTTAGGGAAATGCTTGTGTCAGAGCATTCTAAGGAAACGCCCTGCACTGGTTGGGGGACCCCCCCACCCGGGCACCCGCTCCGCCGCCCTCCCCAGAGGCAGGCGGTTAGATGTGCCTTTGATATTTCAATAACGGTTATATGCAGTTTAATCATGAGTAAAGTGGCAGGTTTTTCTTCTGAATCTATGGGTCCTCTCCCTACTCCAACCGCAAGTGACAATGCGTATTTCACCAACGAAGCATATTAACAGCCTGACTCCAAAAGACAGAGCCACCTTTTAACGCGAGGTACATCCATGCTCAAAGCCCTAAAATTCTGTAACAATGGAAAACCTTAATGCCCCCCCCCCTCCCTCGGGTAGGTGTGTACATCTGGTATAAGTGAGGCCAATTTAGCCCTTGCTGATGTGACTAATAAAGTGAGATAATTGGATTGGCAGCGGATGAGTTAAACAGAAGCCAGCCAGCCCACCCTAGGTGCTCCCTGGGCTGGGGGCAGGGACCTGCCCACCTACTGCATATTCACCTAAGCCCCCTGCAGGGAATGAGGGGGAGGCCCAGCGTTTCCAGATCAGTCGATAAAACACAAGAGTTAACCAAGGACAGAAAGTGGTTAGAAAAGATACAGAGGGTCCAGAGACAAGTGCTGTGGCCCAAGACAGACCTGAGCTAGGGACCAAGACACACAGATGATGCTGGAGATGAGATGGGGGGATGTACAAGTCACCCTGGAGGCCAACAGGGCAGAGACGAGGCTGTGTCACCTGTACCCACAAACCAAATGACAAGGAGCCGACAGGAATGGGATGATGGGGAAGCACCAGGTCTGGAGAGGAGGACACCCCCGGGGTCTTTCGCCCCCGAGGCTGAGAGAGCCCAAGAGAAAACAAAAACGGAGCAATTCCAGCCGGAAGGAAACTGATTCCGCACAGTTCACAGGGACGGATTAATACAGCAGAGAGGTTTTGCACCAATTTTAGTTCTCCTGCCTTCGTTTGAAAAGCCTTTGGTGTGTCCCACCCACTGGTCTGCAAAGGTCCGAGCAGATGGCAAACGAACAAAGGGCCAGTGATTAGTGGCCCAGGAGCCGCTGCTGCGGTCGACGGTGGGCTGCGTGGCCTGCGTGCGCACGCGGGTTCTTGTTCACACGCCCTCCAGCCAGGCGCCGAGGGGAAGCGCAGAGCCAGTGCACGGCTTCGGTTTTTCTGGGGAGGGTTCCCCTGAAACTGGACCAATTCTGAAGTCACTGCTGGGGGGACAGAGTGGAGGAAAGAGGCTGAAATGCTGTGACTCTTATCAGCTCCGTGTCCCTTATGGACAAAGCTGAGGCCCCTGTGAATGGGAGAAAATGAAGCATTTTCGCGGAAGACGGTCATCTGATATTTTAAAGCTACAGGGAAACACGAAAGGAAGGGGGTAGTTCAGAAACCAAACTCTCATTCCCACCTTCATTTCAACTGCCCTTAACCCTGATTTTGACCCAAAGGCTGCTTAAATGAATGGCAAATAACATAACATTTCAAAGGCCTTCGATCTTCGTTTCCTGGGCTAGTAACATTTACACATATATATATATATGTGTGTGTGTGTGTGTATATATATATATGTGTATATATATGTGTATATATGTGTGTGTGTATATATATGTATATGTGTGTACATAAGTATATATGTATATATGTGTATATATGTATATATATGTGTGTATATATGCATATATACACATATATATGTATGCATGCATATATATAGATATATATGTGTGCATATATATATACACACACACACCCCCACCTACTTCTCATGATTCTTTAAAATTTCATAGCATTTTTTCCTGAAGGTTCTTCCTTGGAGCTTGATTTATATAAAATTCAAAAAGTCAGATGCCAGGAAAAAGCATTTGAAATTCTAATTCCTAGTTCTGGTGAGTTGGCAGTGAGGTTGGACCATGATTTAGTGCCGGGGGCAGTGCAAACGGGTCAAATGTTACGGCAATGACATAAAGAGGCTGGCCTTAATGTCAAAAGGTTACAAATACATTTTGAATCAGCAACCCTGTTTCTGAGAATGTGTGCCGGGAACACTTTAAAAGGAAGCCAAGCTACACGTACTCCCTGCACATTCATTCACAGTAGTGGAATCGGCAACCAGTCTGAATGCCCAACGACAGGGGATGAACGAGAGAATATTGGCCAAGGCATTTTATGAACTGTTACGCCAGCATTAAAACCACGGTTAGTTACTGTGCTGCAATCAAGGAAACTGTCTTTGATATACTGTCGAACAGAAAGAACAAGAACACTTGGACAATGTTTACAACATTACAATTACATGTGTACAAAGGCAGATAGTGGGCCAGGGCGACAAACACAGCTGTTTTCTCACAATAGGCTCTTTGTTTTGACAAATAGATAAATGTAAGGAAATCTTCCTCACCCACGGGGAGAGAGGGAGAAATGAAAGCAGGGAGCGGGGGAGGGAGGGACGAGGGGAGGAGGCGGCGGACAGGAGGGAGGGAAGGTGGGCTTTCCGGGTCGGATTTTATTCACTTCTCACAATGTCCCTTTGGCGTACGTTCTTTTATACCCATTTCCGAGCCTGGACGCGGAGGCGCAGAGAGATGTTCGGTGACTTACTCGGACCCGGCTAAGGGCCGGGCTGAGCTCGGAACCGCAGTCCACCTGCTCCTGTGTCTAAACTCACCCCCGACTCCTGGGGTAGAGATTCGAGCTTTACCCCTGGTTTCCGTTCTGGGGGACAGCAAGAGTGGCCTCCAAGGCGACCTGGTGCCTTCGGGCGACAATGCAGAGGGACCAGGGAGCGCCTCCCAGGCACACAGAGCTCCCTGCAACTGGCAAGTACAAGGTGGGGGAGGGAAACCTGCCCTGAACGTTAGAGCCCACTCAAGTCACGGCACCGCAACTGATACAGCTGTGTTTGCCTTTCACTGTGGGAATTTCCCCAAAATTCCTCTAAAGTTTGTGTAAAATAATATTCACTTACTTGAATTACGGTCATATTTAAACAAAGGTTGCTTTTGATGCAGAGGAGGCTCTATCGTTTGGGTTCTAGTCTTGGCTCCTGCAAAGTATCACGGCCCGGCCACTTGTCCACCAGAGAGTGCGCTGTTGCACGCTGGGGCACCCACGCACCCACCCATGACTCCTAAACACCTTACTGATTTTATGCAATCCAGGCAAGGGGGTTTCGTTACTTCTCAAGCACAGATTACTCCGATTTTGTCCTTCCTGTCAATACTGTATGTTTCAAGCACTTTACACACACTTCCTTTGAGGAGTTCTCCCCAGTTCGATCACACAGGCAAAAGATCACGGCGGACATTTAGGAGAATAAAGCCGGGCTTGTAGACTTTATGATAACAGAAGCCAGCAAAAAGCAGCCGGTCCGACGGAACCCAGTGACATCTGACCAAACGCTCTCTGAGGGATCGCACCCGGGAGGGCGAGAGGGAGGCTCGCCCAAGGGTCCACGTGTAAGGAAATCTGGGTACAAATAAGTAAGTAAAAGCTGAACATTGAGAACAAGTCTTCCCAAAGGTGAGAGCAGAGGAGCACGGGCTTCCTCATACGGATGGTCCTGGGATCCTTCTCTCCTACGCCGTGAGGACTGCGTTTTCCCCGCTCAACACCGTTAACTCCAGAACCACCTGTAAGTCTTCCTCACGGATTTCGGGCTTGCCGCCGGCCCCGCCCCGCCCCCGGCCCCGCCCCCAGCCTGCTCCGCCCCCGGCCCCGTCCAGCCCCGCCCCCGGTCCTTACCATCTGGAAGCTCCTGGTGGAGTGGAACTCGCACTGCATCATGTCGAAGAAGATGGGGATGGTGGCCTTGCGCAGCTCCGTCTCGGGAATCAGTGTCATCTCCAGCATCGGGCCGACCATCTCCGGGATGAACTTTATTTTGTGCTGACCTTGAATAAAAAAATGCATTATTCAGACATTTTTTTAAAAAAGGATTCTAGAATGGGCTTCGCAGGTCGTCGCGATGTCGAACGCGGGGACTGTGGGGCTACAACATCCGCTTCTCCTCTGTGGGCATTTCAGCCGTGTCTGGCCTTTAGGCTAAGACTGGGCGGTATTCTCACTGTTGTAAATGAAGCCATTAAAATGTCCATCCGATATCAAGTCTGCAGTCACGACTTCTTGGGTAGAGAGGATAAACACCGTCTTACAAACAGTTGGATCACACAGATCAGGGACATGAGTGGCGAACGGGTGCCCGGCCTGGGGCAGCGCGAAGCAGGGACCATGATTAAGAGTTTTTAGAGCCAGGGAGTCAGGGTGGATGGTCTCTTGGGTCCTCTCCAGCATCTTATGAGGAGGAAGTCCCCATTTTCTAGAACATTCGGAATGACTCCAATCACAGAAAGCAAAGCACAGGCCTCAGAACACGGCATTGTGAAAACAGACGCGACTCTGCCTTCTTTGGCTATCGTTGTTTGACCGGAAAATGCTTATTTAAATAACTACTTTGTTCACCTAAACCCACCTACCTTATCCACATATGATTAAGGAATTCAGAGAAAGGTTTCTCCAAAGTTGTTGTTAAACATGTACTCTTGCCTTTATGAATAATAATGATTATAACATTAGCTGACATTTACTAAGCGCTTCAGACACACTGAGTAGAGAATGCCTCATTGAACTCTCAGGAAAACCTTGGGAGAAGGTGGCCACGCCTCTTTTTTAACAGGCTAGATGTCAATCAACTTTATTCTTTACAGCATGACTGAGCCGCAGGCACAGAGACTTCCCTATAGCCCTGGCGCCCCCTGCCCACCCCTGCACTGCCGCCTGTGGTCAACACCCTCTAGGCACGCGAGTACCACCCCCAAGCCAGCCTACAGCTGAGGACACGGGCCACGGCCAAGGCCAGCGCAGTGTTCAGCGGTGACGGAGAAACAGGACGGGGACGCTGTGGGCGTGATTCTGAGGCATCAGACCTGGCTCCGGCTTGTCACGGACCTCCCAGGGCAGGACTCTCCCCCTCCCTGTAACGGAAACGGTGCCGGCTGTCCACACAGCTCCCTTATCTGTCCGCTGTAAGAGGAAGCGAGACTGGGGGCAGACTGCTGGGGCGTCACACTATCAAACTGAGTCCCCCAGAAAGTACAGGCTGTCTTCTTGTAGGTACCAAACCTTTTTTTTTTTTTTTCTATTTCAATTACTTTTGCTGGAAATCTCGGTCTTCCGTCTTCCCAGGCCTCGCCTTCCACTCAGACGGTGCTGGCTAACTCTCCGTCGGAAAGTCCTCCTGTGCAGAGGTAGAGAGGCCGAGCTGGCTCAGCGGTCAGTGCCCACCCCCTCCCTGCGAGCGGTGGGTGTTGCTGCCACTGTGCCCGCCCCAGCAGTGGCCCCCACACCCTTCGGTGAGATGCTTCTAAGTTCCGGAGTGCTGGGAGCGACACGCGTGAATTACTGAGAACTTGAAGTGAGCCAAGGGACATCTGAGGAAAGGTGGGCAGAGGAAGCCACCGCCACCTCGTTTCACTGCCTGGAAAACTCATTTCTAAAAAAGGGGAGAGTGGCCGTTATCTAGGGTGATATAATTAACGTCAGAGGGGGGTCTTATGAACAAAGTAGTCTTCTAAAAGTCCCAACCTCTTGTGTTTAGTGTCAAAAATCTTGATTTGTTTTCATTCCATCCCATTATAATTTATATCACTTCCTTTCCAACATGTGCTGGAAGAATGCACAAGAATTAAATGCTTGAATGAATTATTTGTGACATTCCGTTATTAACACCAGCAGTTTATCTAGAGTTAATCAACCTTAACAATAATGTTACACAATCAGGAAACAGAATGGGTAGCCTAAAGAGTTTAGTTTTCTTTATAACTCAGCTAATATAGACTTCCGAGGGAACCATTAAACAAATTTGGCTTTTATAAATAACCACACTTAACAAAATAACATAATCCTTATATTAGCCTAAGTTAATATGTTTCTAACATTTGTACTGGGCGGACACGTTCACAGAATGTAACCTTCCATAAGGAATCTGAATGAAATTAAGATTTCATATTCAACTCTTACTAACTAATCACTATTTTGACTAAGGCCACGTGGATGGGACTCTTGTCATTTCCCCAGACGCTCCGTGTGTCTGAGAGGCCTGTCACAGCTGCAAAGCAGTCTCTTAAAAATGCTATCATCTCCGGTCTCGCCGGTGACGTTCCTCTTGTATTATGCCTGGAAGTGTCAGAGCCGATTTTTCAGGGAACAGGCAACGGTGACAGCGCGTGGCTCAGCAGCCACAAGCTGAGTGTCGCAGAGAGCGCGCCGCCGGTGAGGGTGAGGCGGCCTCCCAGCTCCCAGCGAGGGGCACGCAGAGGCGGTGATGAGTGGTCGTGGATGCAGGTAAGGAAAAACGAGTCGCCGGGCCGGGCGCCTCATCTCCAATGACCACCTTGGTCAGGAACGCAGAGGACACTGGCCAGGGGCCAGCACGGAGCCCCACTGAGAGGGACACCCCTGGGGGTTTAACTTTCCAGGAGGTGGGGTCTTTGAGGTGGGCAAGAGAGGGGTGATGTGCTCCAGGGGTCTCATCTTTTGGGGGTTTTTTTCTTGGGGGGGGGGTGGACTTTTCATTATGGATTTCACCTGGAGTGCACCCTGTTCAGATTTAACGGGGAGCTCGGGCTGGAAATCAGTGTGGACTAAGGTGGCGCCAGCAGTATTGACGTCAAGGAATAAAGGCCCATTTTCTTTCTGCTTCGAGATAAAAGAAGGACAAGCTAATTATCAGATTGCAATGAGGATATTTCACCTCCCGTCACCATGGCGGTCGCCTCGTTACCACTCCCGAGTTCGTTAACCCCACCTACAGACGTGGCTCCTGTTACAGACCGCGGGCCTGCGTGTGGTCTCCCGTGGGGACAGAGCACACCCTCTTGGGGAAGTCAGGGTCCCCCCACTCCGGCAGCCTTCCGGGGCCAGGGGTGGAGGGTTGGATGGCCTCCTTCACAATCATGAGTGTTCGGACACCCAGACGCTAAACCCGGTCTTATTCCAGGGCACACAGGGAAAATAATGCCACTGCCTAGTCCCACGGATTAGGCCTCATCGTAGAGGCATTTAATGAAAAGTCTAAAATTTGTCCAGTCCCCAGAAATACCCCTGGAGGGAACCCCTGCCTGAAAAACAGCGCTGATTGGACTGGCTGATAAAGGCCTTGCCGGGACATTTGCTCTGGCCCGACTGGGGTCACAGTGCTGCCGTGGCGCGTATCGAGCAAAACCTAAATCCAGACGGCCGAGACCACAGGGGCAGCGCGGGCCCCAGCCCGACTCCGGGGCATGCTTTGATTAATGACATGAGCCGGGCGCACGGGTGTATGTACCCCACTGCCCCCCTTTTTTGGATGGAGGCTGCCTTTGATTTTCCCTTTCTGACTCAAAATCTGACAGGTTTGGGAGCAAAGAAAATCATGCCGCTCTCTCCCATCGGGCACTTGCATTAAAGCCACCAACCAGAGCCGGACCCTGCCTGGGAGGCTGCAGAGGGGAGATGGGAGGCCGTGCCCACACGACACTGGACAGTCTCAGGGAAGACATGGTCTCACGGAGCATTCAGCTCCAGGCCTGATGCACGACAGGTGACTAACGGTAAAACGATAAATATATCTTACTTCTATTTTTATTTTCTTGGCAGAGCTAGTTAGCTCACCTTGCCAATACCTTCCCGTTTAAAAAAAAAAAAAAAGCCGTGTAGAAAACAGGATGTGCCCACCTTGGGGAACTGATGTGCTGTCAGAAGTTTCTAGCGTGGTGGCCTCCACAATGACACTCACGGGCAGGCGCAACGTCTGAGATTCGCGGCGGCAGACAGCCAGGCTGCCTAAGTGCCCCAAGCAGCTATTCTTAGCCATTTTGGGCGCTGCTTCAGGCAGATGCAAAAATAATTTAATTCTTTTACAAGCAAGAGACCCAGTCGTGTTGGTCGATGGTTGGCACTTCCTGCTGTCACCAAATCCCTGCCCTGATTCGTTGACCTCGGTCACGGTTTACACTTGACCTCTCGGCCGCTTCTCAGGCCAGAGTCGATGGTCCCTGCTGAAAAGCTGCCAAACACAGATCTTGTGTGTGAATTGCAGTATGCAAATCAGCAAGCGACATGATGACACGGGGAGTCTGCTCTCCCCACTGCACCCTTCACGCCACAATTCAAAAGTCTCCTGTCACTTGACTCAGCCTATTTGAAGCCTAATGACAGACAGCGCCAAGAGGACCAGCCACTCCTGAAGGGCTTGAATGATGTGATTTACACCAGAGGGTACGTCCTCGGAAGGCCCACGCGGCCTCCATGCAGCTCGTACAGCCCTGGGCTCCTCTCCCCTTCCCCCTCGCAGTCACAGACACGGATGAGACCAAGTGGAAGCAGTTTCAAAGGGGGGTCCATCTCAGGGGCTCCAGAAACGACCTTGAAAATACTTAAAAGAAAACTGAAAAGACAGGAAGCCCCCATTTGTCAGGTCTGTGGGCCCAGCAGAGTTCTGGAGGCCTCCTCCGCGTCAGGCAGTGACACTTTAGTGGCGGGGATGGGAGGCGGTGCGGAGAGGAGGGGAAGGGCCCGGGGAGCCAGGATGGGCTGAGTTGGGGTGGCAGCTATTAATCAAGCCACAAGGATGCATTTTAATATGTTAATGGCCACGCTAAATATGTAAGATCATGCCACCTGCACCTAGAGGTATTTTTATTTCTTCGGTTCTGATGTGGATGTCTTTATTTCTTTTTCTTGCTTTATTTCTCTGGCTCAAATTTCTAGCACTACGTTGAATAAGAAGTGATGAGTATGGGCATCCTTGTCTTCCTCCTGATCTTAAAGGAACAGCTTTCGGTTTTTCAACACTGAGTGTGATTTTACTGTGAAGTTGTACCTGTGGCCTTTGGTATGTTGAGGTAAAATCCTTCTATATCTACTTTGTTGAGAACTTTTGATCATGAAAGGGTGAAAATCTGCCTCTATTGAAAGTCACGATTTTTATCCTTCATTCCGTGAAGGCAGTATATTACATTCATTCATCTGAGTGTGTTGAGCCACCCTGCATCCCAGAGGTATACCCCAGTTGACCACAGCTGCACGGCGCTCCCTGTGCTGCGAATCCAGTGCACTGGCATGTCGCCAAGAGGCTCTGCACCTGCGTTCGTCAGCGACAGAGGTTATTATTTTCCTCATCTCCTCACAGTGTTTTCAGCTGGCTTTGGTGCCAGGGCGATGCTGGCCTCATGAGTATGGAAGTTTCCTCACCTCTTGAATTTCGTTGGAAGAGTTTGAGAAGGGTTGGAGTTAATTTGTTCTTCTTTAGATGTTGGGCAGAACTCAATGGTGAAGCCATCTGGTCTTGGCTTTTTGTGGGGAAGTTTTTGAAAGCTGATTCAATCTCCTTACTTGTAATTAGTCTGTTCAGATTTTCTAATTCTGCCTGATCCAGTTGCGGTAGGTTATATGTTTCTAGGAATTTATCCATTTCTTCTAGGTCACCAAATCTGTCGACATGTCACTGTTCGTAGTCGTTTCTTATCAGATATGTTGTTTTTAAGGTATCGGTTGTAATCTCTCTTTTTTCATTTCTGATTTTATTTAAGCCTTTTCTCCTTTTTTTCCTTAATAAATTAGCAAAAGGTTTGTTCATTTTACCTTTTCAAAAAACCAGCTCTTAGTTTTGTTGCATTTTTCTGTATTTCTATTTCATTTGTTTCTGCTGTAATCTTTATCATGTCCTTCCTTCTGCTAACTTTAGGCTTAGTTTGTTCTTCTCTTTTTAGTTCCTTGAGGTGTGGAGTGAGGCTGTTTTTTGAGACCTTTCTTCACTGGTGAAGGTAACAATATGGACCCAAAGGATCTAACACGCAGAACAGGGGACATCCCACCTAACAGCAGCGGAACACACGCTTTTTTTCCTCTCAAGTACAAGAGGAACAATCTTCAGAACAGATCACATGTTAAGCCATAAAACAATTCTTCACAAGTTTAAAGAAATGAAAATCATACCAAGGATCTTTTCTGACTATCATGAAATAAAACTAGAAATCAGCAACAGGTGAAAAATTGGAAAATTCCCAAATAGGGGAAATTAAAAACATACCCTGGTATAACCAATGGGTGAAAGAAGAATTCAAAAGGGAGATTAGAAAACGTCGTGAGACAGGGGAAGATGAGAACAGCAGCATAACGGCACTTACGGGCCGCAGCGAAAGCAGTGGGGGTGCGGGGCGCGGACGGTGAGAACGCCCGCACAGCCCTGCCGCCACAGGCACACGAGCACGCGGTGTGGCTGCTGCCGGGTGGCGGTGCGCCCCCGCGCGGGCTCGGGCTTTCGGCGGCTGAGCAGACCCTTCGGGAGGCAGAGCACGTGACAGCGAATCCAGGGGGATGGCACACGCAGCGGGCGGATGGGCCACGTGGTCCGACCCAGGGAAACGGGGGTATGTCGGCGCTGCCCCTGGAGCGAGGAGCCCCAGCCGAGCTGTGCCCACCTGACACCGGACGGCGCCTCGCTGCCTCCTCTGTTTGCCCTGCTTACCGGGTTTTCTTTCCTTACTGAAAACAATTATTGCGAAGCATGGCAATTTTTCTCCAAAGAACAGGTGCAATTAAAATTGTTGGATGCCCAACGCTGACAAACAGGGGCACGTCATCACACACCACGGCGTCCCAAAGCCCCCGCCCACGAGGGCCGGAAATCGCGGCTACTCACCGAGGTTGTACCACATGTCTCTGATCTCGAAGCCGATCTGTCTCCTCATATCTCCATACCTGACAACCAGGAATACGAAAAACTGTGTCACTCTCGCGGGCACTGGCAGAGCTGACTTGGGTTTGCTTTCAGTGTAATTGCCGTCTTCCATCACTGAGACAAATACCGAAGGGAAGGGCGGGAGGAGAACCCTGCGGGGGAATCTCGCTTACCCATTACCACAGATTGCACAGCAACCCCCCCACCTCCCTCCTGCCCCCTCCCGGGGCTGGGGGCGGAGGTGGAGTCTAATGAAAGAATGTAACGTCAATCCCTCCTGGCCAGAGGAAGAGGACCTGGCTGCTCGGCCTAAGGGGGAGTTCGCTTTCCATGCATGGCGTCAGTATCCACGCACTGCAGACACGCAGACACCCCACGCCTGCTCACATAAGCAGCGTCCCCCATGGACGTTCCACCCTCGGGTCTGAGTCTTCCATCAGAACAGGAAGGGCCTCTTCCAAGCACCTCCCGTTCTTCTCCGCGTTCGGTGTGAGGACGGGCTTAACACACAAAGGAGCCAGCAACCGCTCCCCTCAGCGCGTCGTTTGCCGGGGAAAACAAACGCTAATTTTCCTCCCAGTGGGTCAGCAGAGGTGGTGTGCGTTTTCGGAGTAAACAGAATTTGATGCTTCAGAAGATAAACCTTTATTAGTTTGTGAGCAATTTAACTTTTCCCTTTATTGCCTACGGAAAAGCCTGATTATATTAAACATAATAACTTGTGAAATTATCATACAGTATGCCGTTTCCGCAGCTGTGTCGGGGAGTCTGCCCTGTTCGTCCTCTCGTCGGCCGATGTGACAAGGTCGTCGAGCGCACATGACCGGCCGAGTTGTGGCTCTGAAGGCAGAGATCTGGCCGGTGGGTCAAAGCCATGGCCTGCAGCCACCTCATTAGAAAAGCTTCAGGGTCCCAAACCCCTGACTGTCCACTACGGCAGGACAGGGAGGGCTCTGACAGCACGATTGTGCCAACCGGGGACACGGAACCTGCCTGCCTGGCAGCTCCCCCAGGGGAGTCAGCCTTGGTGGCGGCAGCCATTGTACAGGTGGCGAAACTGACCGGGAGCCTCAGTCCCTCACCAGGGGCAGGCAGGTGTCCTCCCGGAGGAAGACATCAACTTGCAGCCGAGCCTGACAACCAGGGAATGCTGCTGCAGGGGAACTTGGAGGGGGACAGAGGGGCAGCCTCTGCCAGGGACTGCACCCATCGCCTACGCCACTGTGGGGACAGACGACTCCGAGTTTGTGGGCAATAGGAGAACGCCCTTCAATGTCTAAGTAGCACCCCCGTCACCCAGGTGCGTGTGATCTGAGCGCCGCTAAGCGGTGTGGCCCTTTGAGGCTCGTAGAGCCATTTTTCCAATTCCCATTTTGCTCCTGCGCAAGTCGCGCAGGGGCCCCGGCAGCTGCGGCAGCTCAGGGCTGGCTGCAAGGGACCTGGGAGACTGGCATCCCTGCCATTTGCCAGGGTAAGAGGGGCAGAGAAGGTGAAACCACGCTCACAGCCAAAGCTGAGCCTTCCTCCCGAGGCTGGAGAGAGAGGTCCTGCTGTCCGAGGACACGCGTCACGTCCCAAGGAAGTGGGCGCCTGGTAGGGCAGGGTGGCGGCACCTCAGGGTGGGGGGCCCAAGAGCAAAACGCCCCCAGCCCCTGCCACCATGTGTTCAGGCCTCAATACACAGAGGAAGCCAGAGGCCCTGAGAGGGGGGCCAGTGCCAGGGGGTGGCCTGTCACTGATGGACTAACGAAAGCTTTAAATACTCTTCTAACAGCCAAGCATTTCCTGGGACGACAGCCCCAAAAGTAAGAGCGGCCGATGCCAGGCTGAGCCTCCTGTGTCTGCGTCTTTCTGGTCCTGACTGCACGCCTCCCTCAGCCTGGCAGTGATCCTCCACTCAGAGGAACACCCCCACCCAGGCCATCAACTCAGGAAGACAGCGCAGGAGACCCCCGGCTGCGTCCGGTTTAACGGCTGCGGCGTGGGTCACCAGGGGTGATCTGAGGGGCATCCACCTCTCTCTGCACAGTCCTCTCCTCCAGGTGCTGACGGGGCGGGGGAGGGGTGTCAGGATGTCTGCCTGACGCTTTCCCATGAGCTTTACTGCCTTGCGAATGGACAGTGGCGTGCCCTCCCAGTGTTTGGGACGACTTCTGGCCTCTGTAACTGTGAGACGGCCATTTCTGTTGCTTTAAGCCCCTTAGTCTGTGTGAATCATCGTGGGATGGCAGACGGCTCTAGGAGACGAACGCAATGGCCCGTGACCGTGCTGCCCTGGCCCAGTAAGGGGCTGAGATACACAGTTTGAAAAATGCTACCTCAAGGAACAAAACAGAACGGGCAGGCCTGAGACCAACACTTGAGGGGCAACATCACCGAAGGGAAGGGAGACCCAGACAAGGGCAGAGAGGGAGAAGCCCTCAAGGGTGGCTCTGGGAGCAGAGCAGAGGTGGGGTCCTGGGGTGCGCAGCGGAGCGGGCGGGGTGGAGGCCGCCGGAGGGAGGGGGGTAGGGCAGGCGGGACCCCACATGGGAGCGACCAGAATACACCTCCGACGCAGGGTGCGGTGGGTCGCGAGCAGCAGGGAGTTGCATCCCGCTCCGTACAGCGCGGTCGCGGACGCACGCCGCACGCTAAGCCTTTCCAGCGGGAACTTGGCTCAGGGCCCCCATCAAGTCTGTCTCCCTGGGCCTCCGTCCCCACCACGGTTTATTGGGGAATTTAATTTGAATAATTTGAGTCTCTTGAAAAGAAAATGAGCACAAACACAAATTAAAGGCCCTAGTTCCTGTTATAATCGGCCACGTACAAGAGCGGCCCCAGATCTGGTCACACAGCGCATCGGGGCTCGTCACAGCGTGCGTAGTGAGTTCCTTTCAGTTTCCCAAGAAGTAACGCCTCCCGTCTGACCTAACACACGGAGGCTTCGGAGCTCCGTGCTTGGGGAAGATGGAGAGATGTGGTTTAGGTGGTATTGTGGTCCACGGGTACAAGGTGACTTCTTAGAAGGTGCAGTGGGCTGAGGGAAGGCTTCCATAGTTGGAAGGAAGGAAGGGAGGGAGGGAGGGAGGGACATGGCGGGGCAGCGTGGAAACCCACGTTGGCTCCGAGGGGCGCCTGCTGCTCGGCACACCTTCCCGGCAGTCCTGGGGCCCCCTCTGGGGCCCCCTCTGGGCCTGCGCCTTCTGGGGGTGTGTCCCTCCTCTGAACAAGAACTCTGTCTGCATCCACGGCCAACAGACCCGAGTCCCTCCACTGAGGATGCCTGGAGGGGAGATGCCGGGCGAGGCCGGCCTTCACTGAAGGGGGGGACAGCCGAAAGGGCTGAAGGCTCCAGCAGCAGCCCAGGTGCAGCCCCTGCGCCCTGAACTGCCTGGGTCAGAATGACATGTGTGACATGGGCCACGTGCCTTCACCTTCTCATCCGGACAGGAACGATGCTATGAGACCCTGGCGGGTTTATTTGAAGGATTACATGTGAAAAATGCCCACAAGGAGGCTCGGGATGGTGCCGGCACGTAGTACATGCTCAATAAAACTTAGTATTAGTTACTAACTAGTAACTAACTAGTTAGTAGAATTATGACTCCCCGGGGACAACATGTCCTTGCCTTGCCTGCAAGAGAGGCGCACACGCACGGAATACGAGGCAGGCTTGGCCGCTGTCACCTGCTGAGACTCCCTCTGGGGCCTGTAACCTCAGAGAGTGGCTGGGGGGGTACAAAGTCTTGGAACGGGCGAGGTGCTGCAGAGGTGACACGCAGTGACAAACAGGGACGGATGATGGGTCATGAGGGAGCCATCTGAGAACTCCTCTCAAGAACGCTTAGGCAAGGGGCTCTCCGAGACGTGTGAAATTAGTGCAGCCGAGGGACCCTGGCCTGCTCGAGGTCCGCAGGGGGCTCTTCGGCAATGCCTTTGAAGCCAAGAGCTTCGGCTGGAAGCTCCGTTTTTTGAAGCAGTGTTGCAGAATTAAGCAATAACATAGACCACATGTGGGATGACATTGACCAGTACACAGCGAAGGCAATCACCTCCCGGAACTCCCATTCCATGCGGTGCTAACAGTCTCGAATTACACTGACTTTGAACCCGCCAGAAGGGACCCTGCAATTTCACATCTTGATTCAGGGGTTAGGAAAGACGATACCTGGTTCGTGATTGGAAGCCACCCTCTCATTGCACTGTAATTACCTGTCAGTTTGTACCAAGTTGGCTTAGAGATGTCACGAAGCTTATGCTAAGACAGTTTGGGGCTCCCGCCTGCGGTTTAGGGGCTGGAGGCGGACTTACTTGTTAAGGATTTTGGCTCTCTTGGCACTTGAGAAATTCTCCAGTTGCAAGGATTCTTGCGTAAGGAAAGCGACCGCCAGGTGAAAGTAGTTGTTCCAGAGCTGAAAACCAAAAGGGGGAGAGGCAGGGTTGTTTCACAGCTCAACATCGGGTCTCGGCAACGCCGGGGCACTTCTCATTTGCCCGGCACGCTTCTGCAATGCGTAAACACCATGCTCGCTAGCTACAAATTGCTGTCCAGCCACCAGGGCGTGGCTCGAGGCTGGGCGTGGGCTCTGAGGTCCGTGGCACGTGCTCACATCCCAGCTCCGCCACCTACTTAGGGAAATAGCTCGCCTCTCGGTGCCTTGGTTCCTCACAGGTGAAACGGGAGGTCCAACAGTACCTACCTTGCAGGGTCGCGGGAGGGTCAAAGGGTAAATACCCATGGAGTCTCCCTGGAGGTGCCCCAGCGGTGGGCACGTATGTAAATGTCAGCTCTCAGGGAGCCCCTTACCAGAAAGCACATACGTTTTTTTCTATCATTTATGACTTTTTCTGATTACACACACACACACACACACACACATACACACACACAGGACAAGGAAAATATAAAAGTCAAAATTTTAAGCTTAAAAGGAGTACAGACTGCACACGGCTTAAAAGGAACTCGGGCCCAGGCGCCTTGGGGCTTGGTCTACAACCTGAGCGCGGCTCAGCTCCAGACGCCCGGGAGGCAGCACAGAAGGGAGGGTGCACGGGTATCCGGCTGCTCTTTCTGCATCACGTTTTGCCCCTGGACCACCCACTGAGTGGCGCAGAAATTCTTCAGGTTCCTTCTTAGGAGGGATCCTACCTGGGGAAGCTAACGTGCTCTTTGCATCTGGGTGCTTTTTTATTTACAAACTTTGGTGAACGAAACTAAGTAATAACGATAACCAAATTGTTGGTAGTGGAAGCACACCCCGATAGATACAACGGGCTGAAAGCCAGGGCTATCAGAGGCACGGAAAATCATGCCAGGCAAGACCCGCCCTTACCACACACTCGCCTGTACACACGCGTTACACACACGCATTACACACACGTGCACAGGCTGCAGGCACTGAAGACGCAGAGCTGAAACTGGTGGACCAGCTGACCCAAACCCGGGAGGATGGGGTGTGGTCTTTTGCCTAGCCACGGCCGCTGTGGGCAGGACACAGACCAGAGAGAATATACCAGAGGGGGAACTGAGTCTGGAAAGCAAGCTGAGCTCAGTGATGCAGACCCCCACTACGCCTCCTCCCCGCATGGGAGGCGTCTGAGAGGATCCTGGCAGCCACACTACCTGAGAAGTAGGGGCTGCTCCGAGTCCCCACTTGTCACTGATTCAGTACTTTCTCTTTGAAGTGGCTCCATCACCTTCTTTGTTAAATTGAGCAAATACCCCGAAGGCCCAATTTTCAGCGCTCGGGTTCAACAGTACCTATTGTAAACGCTGTTCCCACACCTTGGAGGGGAGACCCATTAAGTCCGCGGATTAGAAATAAATGCTATTGGCTCAGATGAGCAATTTGTTTTAACATGATTGCCTAACCAAGGTCATGTATACCTCTTCTCTTACCTGCAGCTCAAAGTTGGCTTGATCCAGAAATTTTTTGTTCAGCATATCTGCATACTGATTAATCGCTCGCAGGAAGACTCTGAAAGATCAAGACAAAATCACATAATTACACACTCAGGCTCTGGCACCTCGGTAGGTTTGGCATTTCAATTAGATCCGATCCGAGGCTGTCTGGGAAGTCAACTCTGCAGGTTCTGTGAAAGTGGCGGGTTTTGCCCGTGAAAAACCCAGACAATTATATGCAGACATTTTCCAGATTAATCAAGAAAATTAGCACATGCAAAAATCAAAGAAATAGACAAAAATAAGGATGTCTGAAAGTAACGTATGAAAAGTATCACTAAAAAAGCCCAATTTTAAAGAGGTGCAAATTAAGTCCTTTTCTCAAGTCCCAATTTCTTAATGATATATTAGTAAATTGGTCTTTGCTTAGCTGGCTTCTTAAAGTCAAGCATTTGAAAGTGCTCTTACACACAGGCTTGGCGGCAAGTCTCATTTCAGTATCATTTGTTCTACGCTTCAAATGCCAATTTTGGTCATTGTTTACTTGTTTAAATAACATTTTTAAAAGCCTTTAATAGCTATGAAAGTGATTTAACAAGAAGTTTGGCAGGAATATCGACTGATTCATCGATAATGTGCACTTTTAAGCACCCAGAGCAAAGTGCCACGCGCTTCCAGACCCTGACTGTTGCTGTTCTGTGATGAAATACGCAATGTTAACGGTCATCAATGGCTCCGAGTAGCAAGCCTTCCACCAGCTTGTCCCCTTAGATTTTTACCCTTGAATGTGCTGACGGTCACACAGCTTAGTCCAGGTCCCTCTTCTTCTGACATGACCCCCCCTCTCTCGGCACAAAGGCGAGATGCAAGAGGAATGAGGGCCAGCTCACAGACAACCAAGGGCATCCCCTCTCTCTGCGCCGGCCGCAGGAAGCAGCCGGGAGCAGGCGAAATCTAGGTGACGTGCTAGGACTGTGCTCTCTGACAGTGTGCTCTGAGGAGCCCCCATCCCCGGCTGTCCCAGACCACTGATGGCCGGGGAGCCTGGGAGGAGGGAGAATGGGCGTCCCCGGCTGGGGTTTTAAGGTCTCCATCACCACGTCCCACCACAACCAGCCGCCACACACCCACGTCACTGCGTCCCTCTCCTACACAGGACGTGGACGGCTCTGCGAGAGGGAGTTTGCAGACATGGTCTCATTGAGGAATGGAGCCGTGGGGGCCAGGGGACACAGACGAGTGCGACAAATGGCCCGCGATGGGGTTTGCCATCTCCATCGCTGAAGAAAACTGCCGACAGAGCTATCCGAATTCTTCTCTGGGGATATTAAATGTAAGCAGAAAGGAGGAATTAGTGTGATAAGTGGCTGTGAATCGAAGGACACGGGGATCCCTGCGGTATCCATTCACCAAGAGCGCGGACCGGACAGCAGCATCCATTAGCCAGAGGGTAGCTGGATTCTGCAGACACGGGATATGCCCGGTTACATTTGAAAAACAGCTCTCACTGCCGAGTTTCATCATTTAGTGAAAAAAGCTAATACAGGGCATTTAGGGCATCCCAAAAAATGAATACAAGACCAAGACAAAACCACTAAATCCAGGGCAGGTTTTGTATATACAATCACCTGGCAACCCTGCCCAGCCCTCCAGTCTCCGGCTGGGATCCGCCCACCCCGCACCTCCCCCCGCCCCGCCCCCATCACGTTCAGCCCTCAGACGTTCAAGACACATGGCCAAGGAGGACATGGGGCCTTGCCCACCTGACCTTTGGCGATCGTGTTCAGACAGCCCTGCGTTCAATCCAGCCATCAGAGCAGCTCCCCCCTCCGGTGGCAGTGGAACAGGGCCACTTCCTGTCACTGAGAGAGTGGGCTTTCCTGCAGCACAAAAGCACTAAGGACTCTGGCCACAAAACATTTTTTGTCCTTAATTTTCCCTTCAGTTTTAGAGCTCATTGGAGTGCCCTGGAGTCCTTACGAGCTTTAAGGAAGACCCCTCTCCAGCCTGCTGCTGCGATAAGAATGACTTTGCTAGAACATGCGTTATTATTACAGGGTAATTATTTTGCCTCAAGATAGCACTCAAACGGTTGCAATATGCTACTTCTCATTAAGCGCTGGAACAATTTCAGCTAGTTAAATAAAGATATTTCTCAAATGACTTTCCAAAAAATATGCCATGTTGGAATAATATGAAATCTGATCAACCGCTTTTTAATGAACTGACCACAAAAGCAGACGCAGGGCCTGAGAAAGATTTCGTAATTTAGATTTGCTATAAATTGTTTTAAAAGCCGGGATAAAAACAAAAAAACACTGAACAGGAGCTATGCAGGGAGAAGTGAAAAAGCGGCTGGAATTAAGGCTGCCAGTGATGCTGCAGAGGTGAGATAAAGCCCCGGCCCCGAGTTCCGGGCCCGGCCGTTCCCCGGAACCGCCCGGACACACGAATCATGCCCCGCAGCCCCCCGCCCAGACAGGATCACAAACTCAGCAATGCCCCAAGTCCACGGGCGGCAAATCATGTCTAACAAGGCACAGAGCAACCTACACAAAGGTTTCTTTAGGTAAGACTATCCATCACCTGCTGTCGTTCATGGGTTAGTTTTAACACATGCCAAGCTCGGGGAAATACATAAGGAAATGGAATTAAAGCTGCTGTATGCAATCCGCTTTCAGTCATGGAAGAGTGGGAACATGTCACACGCCAGGCCAAGCGACTGGGGGCAGGGGCCTTACTGCTCTGAAAGGAAGGGTTCAGACTTGGCTTCACACATCTCAGGATCCAGCCTTTCGGTTGGGAGGCGATGAGGGGGGGAGGGCAAGAGGGCTGGCCTCTGCCTTGCTGAGGGCCTGTCTGTGCTGGGTGCCACTGGGGCTGGGTTTAAGGACAGGGAGGCCCTCCACCTGGTCCCCAACGGTCCTGTCTGCTTATTCATCCACGTGCCCGCCAAGTCAGCACCTGGCATGTCACACACGCTGACTAGGTGTTAGTCCCAGGAATGAACAAATGGATGGATGGAGGGCTAGAAGGATGGATAGATGGGTAGGTGGGTGGGTGGATGGATGGATGGATGGATGGATGAGTGAAAGGATGGACAGATGGATAAATGAATGGATGGATGTGAATGGATGAGGGATGGATAGATGGATGGATGGATGGATTGACAGATACATGGATGGGTGGATGGCTGAGGGGCAGAGGGATGATGGATGAATGAGCTGGCCCAGAAGATCATCCTTGACTCAAATCAGAGAGGCCAGAACACTTGGTAGCCCTTGGCTCCCCATGGAGTCCTTGCATCTCAAGTAGCTTTTCCACTGTGATATCCTGCTCTTTTGAGGTTCTTCTTAACCAAATTTCTCATTAGGCAGCTGGCATTGGTGGCTGGGCACCGGCACCGGCACCGGCCCCTCAATCTCCTCTCCACCCCCAGAGCCAGCTCTCTCTTTCTCCGATCCATCTCTGGGGCGAGCTCCTTGAAGGTGGAGGCCTTGCCTTTTGTCTGTCAGAATACCCCAAAGTGTCCAAAAGAACCCCTTGCCACTGTGCATGTTCTGGAATGTTCTGATCTAGGGAACCTTTGGTAGATAACCACATGGACAGGTCTCTCAGAATCAGCGGTGTGACCAGAGCCTCCCACCAGCCAAACAACATTAAGACAGACAATCCGGCGAGCACACCCTGAGCCCACACCAGTGAAGGCAGAGAGACCCCCTCCGGCGACCCAAGTCCATCTCCACTCCGTGCAGTGCTGCTGCAGGAAAGCAGCAGGACACAGGAACGGGGGCCGCGCAGAGTGTCCAGAACCTCCCACAGGAGAACAAGACGCTTGCAGGAGACGGAGATGGTGGGAGGCAGGTGGTGGGGCATGGTATACAGAGACACCACCGGTGCCCAGCCAGAAAAGTGCGGGACTCGCAGAGAATGCCAGTCACTCTGCGAGCCAAGCCACGGCAGTCTTATTCCCGGACAGGAGACCCCGGCCATTTCTAAAACACAACGCTAATGGTGTGAGAATTAAATGCTTTCAGGGATGCTGCCCCACGGGCCAAAAGGATTAAGAAAAAGGCTGAGTCCGTATCTAATGGAGTTCTTTTCTATCATTTTTGATCTAGGGATTTATTTATCATCTTAACATTTGATAAATTTAGAAGATAAAACCAAACACACAAATAATGTAGAGAGTACCACAAATTTTGTTACCCTGCAAAGATGGAGAGCCTGTCTCCAGGACATTCACGTTATCCAAGGCAGGTGACTGCAGATTGCATTGCTACCGGTTCTATGGTGGGAGCGTCCCCTCCCCTTCTTGGCGACTGACACCTTTTCCAGCAGGTCAGAGCACCTGCTTCATCAGTCCTGCCATGTCACCCATTTTAACTAATCTGGGTCCCCGTGAGACTGTTCAGTCCCAAAGCTCACCCAGTTAAAAAACAAGCTAACCCAAACCAGGACGTTTTCCCAATTTCCTTCTCTTCTCCCTGAATGTTGAACCGCAGCAAGCTCCCCCCCAAACGAACCGTGGCTCTGCAGTTCCTGTTGGTGTCAGATATGAGTGTAAGGGTTGTCTACACAGGCACACGTACACGAGTCTTACTACGATTCTTTCCATATCTATCTGTCTATCTATCTATCTATCTATCACTTTATGTCCACGTAATCATTTAGCCACAATGACCTTTGGAGAGTTGCTCAAGTTATTGAGATTCTCAGGTTTTCAACCAAGAAATAAGGTACTAAACTACGGGGCCTCCCAGCTCCCTTGAACGTGAATCTAAGGGTTTTTGGTGTTTTTTTGTTTTAAACTTTGAGATTAAAGGTAAGAAAGAGACAATGCCGCACAGTACAGAATCACTTTAACACTATGATCTCTCCTGACGTTGCACGAAACGTTACACAGCATCCACGGGCAGCGGAGACAGCCCTACGGCCCGTGCTTTCGCACGCTTTTCGGAGATGGGCTGGGCGCGGTGGGGGTTCTGCCTAGAGGAGGTGCGGGGCCCTTGGCCCACACAGTGTGTCATGGACGAGGTCCCGCCAGCCTTGCCTCTTGGCCCACATCCCCGCTGTCTCACGTAGAAAGGGCCGTAAATGACACGTGCGAGACCAGCCCCCCAAATCTGCCTACTGCGAAGCAACTGTGCAGGGCCATCACTGTAGCACCGTCCTAAATCCTTACCTGTTAATTGAGTAGGGGGAACTTAGCAAGTGGAAGCTAATCAGGAACCGATTTGAGGACTCAAGCTGCAGAGACAATGACAGTCACCAGAATGACTTGATTCGGATGGAGTCTGAGGTATTTGGAGCACCTCTGTTATGCAGGGTTTGCTGCCAGTAAACCTGGACAATGAGGTGCCACTTTGCTACAGGGGAAGACAGGGAGCGAGGCCTTGAACTTCAGGGAGTACAAAGCCCCATTTCTCAACGGTTGAAGCTGGGCTTTTTTTTTTGTTTTGTTTTTAATTCCTTTCCTTAAACTTGACTCCAAGTTACATAACTGGACTGTACAGTTCAATATGCGGGCATTTAAATACCTCTGGCATGAAAAAAAAGAGTCACTTTGGCGGGGGGGAATGCATCTTTTGGTAAAATGTTTTGCCCAAAGTGAGTGGGAAAAAGGAAACAAATTAAAAGAGACATTCTATCTCTACAGAACAATGAGTCAAGGAACAGTAGCTGGAACTTTGCCCTAAAGTGATTTCTGCGTAACTCGGGAATGCAGGGAAGGAGACGCAACTTAAGGTGCAGAGCAGAGGGAGACACAGAAGACGTCTCCTTGTGACACAGGAAGGAGTGGCGACAGGAAGGCTTTCTGAAGACCTTTTGGCTGAAGGGTCTTCGAGCCCACCCCACACTTGGCTGAGGGGCTCTTTGTCAAGGCTGTGACCAACTGGATCAGCCACTTCCTGCAATGGGACTTGGGGGAGAGGGTAAATGACAACCACAAAGAAGTGACTTGTACGAGAGACCCAGGTGAATGAGACGTGGAGACGACAGAAAGTGGGAGCCTGGGGGGACGGGGACCTGCCTCTTGTCTTGGTGATTGGAGGAGTTAGAGGACCAATGTATTGGAACTTTCTGGGATGGAGGCTGGCAGGGTCGGCGGGGGCCAGACTGTGCGAGGTTGGGAATGTCAGCTGCCGGATGAGCACCCTGGATGGTGGGCAGAGTGGGGGTCAGCAGGGGGCGCTGAAGACTACAGCAGGGAAGGAGCGGGAAGGTCTGTGGCTCCAGCCGCCGTGTTCCTGGTGCGCTAGGGGGGGTCTCCTTTTCCTAGATGTCCTCGCTTCTTTTTCAAATCAGTAAGACGCCAACATCCTCACACGCCTAACTAAAATGTAAAGGACTCTGACCCTCTCTGCCGGCCAGCCCTGGTGGAAGCGGCTCGGCCTGGGAGGACCCCGGGGACACTGAGGGTTGCCGGGGGCCCTGCCGAACTTGCTGTGGGACCGCCCTCCTGGGTAGAGATCCCCGGGCCCTCGTCTACGTGTCTGACTCATGTCAGCAGATGCAGACTCTGTCTGCCCACCCACATGGTACCTGTGGCCCCTGTGCCCCCGCGGGCCGAGGGTGAGAACCCCTGAGAGCAGCTGGGACGTGGCCACAGCTCTCCTGTCTCCCCCGACGTGGCCGGCCCTCACTCTGCTGTTTGCGCGTGAGCATGTACTGGGTCCCTCGCACGGTCCCTGCACTGTCGTGCCTTCACGGGACTCATGGAACTTCATGCCCACGGCTCGAAGGGCACGAATGACCTAATAGTTTATAAATAAGGAAACAGAGACCCAGGGATGCAGAGCCTCATGCTCCTAGAAGGACAGAGCAGGCTGAGACCAAGGCCACTGTGTGCCTTCCTCAGGAACCCGGTCAGAGTGGTCACCGCGATACCCGTAAATCCCTGCAGCTGTTGCCTTTATACTGTATCAAGGTCGATGCCCAGCATACTTGGCAGTAGGTAGCCTGGGACCCGGGTACCCTTCACTCAGCGCCAGCAATTATCTCCCAAGACTGTTTCCTTGCTCCCCCCACCCTGGCCCCCCTCCCACACATCATTATTATCATTATTAACAGGCTATTTTAAAAACAGTTTTAGGTTTGCAGCAAAATTAAGAGGAGAGTTCCAAGCCCTCTAGAGCGGTGCATTTGTTACAACCGACGAAGCCCCGTTGACCAACGTGTCTTTGTCACCCGTGGCCCACAGCTCACCCTAAGGTTCACTCTTGGCGTCATACGTTCTGTGGGTTTGGATAAGTGGACAATGACGTGCGCCCAGCACTACCGCATCACACGGAGCAGTTTCACTGCCCTAAACGTCCTCTGCCCCGCCCCTTCAGTCCTCCCAGCCGCCAAGCCCCTGGCAACCACTGATCTGGTCCGTCTCCACAGACTTGCCCCGTCCGGCACGTCGGGTGGCTGGAAACACAGAGTATGTAGCCTTTTCAGATTGGAGCCTATTACTCATGTTTTCTATGTTCATCTTTGCCAGGTTTAAGACCCTTAACGGTTAAGGCACATTACAGAGCACAGGTCAAAGACGTTCTCCCGCGGGCCTCACACAGAGCTCACGGTCGTTCAGTAGCGTCAAACCCCAGGCTGCCCTGCGGAGCTAGCGAACGCTCAGGGGGCATCTCTGGGTTTGGGTGGGTCGCTCCGCTCTCCAGGCCTCGGGCCTCACCTCTGCGGGACAGGTCATCAACACCGGCCACACTATCTGACCTGTTTACTACTTACGCCATGTTAAGTGCGCAGAACAGAGGGACTAAGCACATCCACGTTGTCGTGAGCCACTGCCGCCACCCGTGCCAGGTGGCTTGCCGTCTCGAAAAATGGAGACTCAGCACCCATTCGGCAATGACTCTCCACGTCCCCACCCCAGCCCCGGTCACCATCATCTTATTTTCTGTTTCTATGACTGACTCTTCTAGGTACCTCGTACCAGGGGAATCATGTGGCACTTGTCCTTCGGTGACCGGCTTCATTCACTTGGCGTTTCATCTTCACCCACGTCGCAGCAGGTGTCAGAATGTCCTTCCTGTTTAAGGTGAAACGATGTTCCGTTGTATGTCTATACCGCCTTCATCTGTCCGTCGATGGGCACGTGGGCTTCTTCTACCTTTTGCCTACCGTGAGTAACGTGGGTGTCAGCAGGGACGTACGAATATCTCTTTGGCTAATGCTCGCCCACTTTTAATGATGAACAACTAATACAACTGATGCAAAAGGACCTAAAGCAACTCCAGTCAGGTCCCAACAGCGCAGCTACCCCGCCCCCACCAAATACAGAGGTGGGACTTGGCCGTGACCTGGACTCCAGCTCCCATGTCCACAAAACGCTGCCCATGAGATGACAGAGACACGGGGGCCAGACACGCCTGTCCTCTCAAGCTGCCCCTGAGGGAACCCACTCTCCGGCGTCTCTGAGTTCTGACGCCGACACGCTCCTTTAACGAAGGCCCCCTCATAGCAAAGAGGAGAAGATGGGCAGGTGACGTGTCTCCCAGGAGACGTGGCTGGCGCTCGGCTGTCAGTTGGATTTGTGATGGGTGGTTTCTGCCCAGCGTCCCTCTCTGCCACTGCAGGTCCAGGGGTGGAAGGTACCAGAGCAGGTTCTCTTCTCACAAGCGCCTCCTCTGAGTCAACCTCTTGTCCGTGGCCTTGAGGATATCTTTGTTTTCCTGCTGTTTCTTGATCCCGTGACAACGCAGCTGAGCTAGGAAGAGCCCAAGGACCTCTCCCAGCTCCTTGAAGATCAAGAACCAGCATCCCAGTCACGGTTCTTCTGATCTTGGCTGCAACACGTCACCCCAGAGGCACGGTCCGAGACTCAGGAGCAAAGCGGCCTATTTCACAGTCGGCCTTGAGGCCACCCGGCGGAGAGAGAAACACCGGACACCAGCTGAGACACTGAAATGCGTGGTAGGAGAGAAGCAGGCTCTTCCTCATCGCATGTAAGGACAAGAGAGCTGACCCTGACCAGGCCCCCGCGGGCCAGGAGCTCACGTGCACGCTCATCCACTCTCTACGGCGCACAGGTGGGACACAGAGGATCCCCGGGCTTGCCGACGGCCCAGGGCACCCAGCTCACCGGCGCAGAGCAGGTGAGAAGCCAAGTCACTGCCTGTCCCCCTTCCCACCCCACGGCTCGGGTACAGAAGGTGGAAGCTGCCGCCCAGACCAGGCGCCCCACGCCCCCGCCGGGAAGCACCCACAGATCACGTCGAGCTGCGCGGTGGTGCCCTGGAAGCACCCTGTACCGGCTGCGTGTGGTGGCAGCAGACACATCAGGGGGGCGACAGTTTCAGCAGCCTGCCTGCGTGAGTACAACTGGCTGAAGGAAATGCACGCCCTTGGTTAAGGCCCCAGAAGCATCTGCAGGTGAGAGAGCTTGCCCGGGGAGGGCGCGCCGAGGGGCCGTGGAAGGCCAAGAACAGAGCCTCAGGGAACGCCAGCATCGCCTGTGGGCAGAGAAAGATGAACCTGGGAGGGGTGGGGAAGAGGAGGGGACAACAGGGCTTCTGTGGGCTGGCCTGGGGCCGACTTATTTCCACACCAGCCACACTGAGTGCCCAGTAAAAATTTCCAGGACAAAAGAACGCCCGAGCGAGTGGGGTGTGGCCAGATTTTAAATGCAGGGTTTGCCATCTTGTCACCACCATTGCTCTGGCCCCGTCTCTGCTGTTCCCAAGTCCAGGCTTTGGGCTCATCTCCGCCCTGGCACACCTGCTGCTGCCCGTCTGCCTTGAACACAGTTCTCAGGCTGCTGCCTGGGGCACGGCCCCGCCCCCTTCCCAGCTCTGACCTCATTCTGGGTCCCGCGCCCGGTCCACGGCGTCCGATCTGATGCTATCAAACCTGACGCGCTCCCAGCCGCATGGCTGCGCAGGAGGGAGCCCGGGGTGTCTCGTTCTACTTACGCAACTGCTCTCTGTCTGCGCCGGCCCCTGCCTGTTGGCCGCCCTAGCCTTTCCAGCCAGCCTTCTGGAAAGGCTCAAAATAGAATTTTTTTTTTAAACGAACTCCACATCTGCCTCTGCTCTCCCTGCCAGATGCCTTCTTTTTTTAATGACCCCTTTATTTCTTTCATGCTCTTCTCCTAAGCAGGAGAGGCGGTGACTCAAAGCGTGAGGGGCTGCAAAGCCAGGCCCCAGAATCTTCCACGGGGAGGAAGACAGAGGAAGGAAGCAGAGAGGAACTGTGAGCACGGACTGGATGGGGAGGGGCTCTTTTAGGCGCTCCTGTGCCAGAAGCCCGAGAGCGGGACTCCGTCGTCTGCAAGATGTGAATGAGAGCGCACCCACCTAACGGGCTGGTTTCGGATGAAATAAGATCCAAGACAAAGGGACCAAAGGGACAAGGGCCAGCATCCTGCCTCCCCTTTACCTGGGCGTCCGCGAGGCCGCACGGCAGGGGGCATCCCTCAGGTCGCGCGGGTAGCAGACCACAGAGCGAAGACCACAGGTGGCCTGCACCATAGCCCACATTCCTGGGATCCGGTTGGGAAAGCGAAGCTGCTCAGCTGTACGGCCACGCCGCGCTCTGCATCTGGAGGGCCTGGCGGGGACCATCCAAAGGCCGCCTCTCACTTGACCGTGACTTTAGGGAACCAGGCACTGCTTGGGCTGAATGGGAAGGAATTCGGGATTTCCTTGTTCGGTCTAGAAAATCACGTTCACCAAGACAACCGTTCCATTGTCCATATTTCTCCAATTTTACCACCCGCATGCGGCCACGTGACAGTGTTCATCGACTTTGCTATTAAGGAGAGACAATTGGGCGATCACAGGCTAATGATTGTCTACCTTCTTAATGCTAAGTGACTTATTACCCATAAACACACGCGAAAGTGCTCAGGGAAGCTCCCGCCAGCCGAAACACATGCAAGTTAAGCTTCTTAATTGAAAATATAATCTGTATTGCAGAGATTAAAATATATTGGATTCATTTTGGCTCTATTCTTCCCCATTGTCCCACATACGTTTTCTTTATGCTACACAATCAAATTAGTTCCCCTGCTACAGAAATTATTTCCACACAATAAAACAATTTTATGGTGAAGCCATGACTGAATGTCCTGTTTAAAGGAGAAGCAAACCAGGGACGGAAAGAATTTCCTTGCCGACGTGGCCAGTGTTGGTGCTGCGCGCCCCCGGCCGCCCTGCCGGCTTCAGCTCTTCTGATCTCCCGGGACAGGTAGGCTGCGAGGCCGCTTTGGCGCCGCGTCCCTGGCCAAGGACCGGCAGCGCTCACCCTCCCAGGAGTTATCCCAGGCTCCCTGTCAAGGGCAACCCAGCCCGCTGGGCACTCTCTGGCCCCTTGTCATGTATTTTTTTCTGTTTTCGGAACACTTGTTAGTTGCTGGCGTTATATGCTCTAGTGATATGTCTGCTGGATTCCCGCCTGAGGCCCCGCCCAAGTCAACAGCAAACTCCATGTAGGCAGGGGTGTCGTCAGTGTTCTCCGGCAGCAGGTCCCCAGCACTGAGGGCAGGGCCCAGCGCAGGTGCGACAGCAGTCAGAACACCGTCTGCACAATGAGGTAAGGCGCCGCACTGAGGCCGCGGTGCGGTGAGCTTAGCTCCTGCTGGAGGCGGCAGGGAGGGGAACGTGTTTGTGCCAGGGGGGCCTCGGGGGCCCCTGACCATGAACTTGTAGGACGTGCGCTGCGCCAGTGCCTTCATTCAAAGCTTTGCGCGTGCAGGGCCTCTGCACGTGCGGCCCCTTCTCCCCGAGGGTTGCCGCTGCCTGCCAGGGCCCCCCGGTGAGCTCCTCCCCATGTTTCAGCTCCCAGCCTTCCCACTTACTTCTCTACAGCCACACACGTCTGCCCCCGGTGCCTGGGTTGCGCTTGTCCCCACATTTATGCGTCTGGGAGTCGGTGATGTCCATGACCCCCCACCCCAAAGACTCTCGTCTGACGGCAGGGTGCCCACCCGCTCGGCCTCCCATTCACCCCCAGCACCCAGTGCTCTGCGGGTCCCTAAGTAGCACAGCAAACGCTTGCTTAGAGGAGGCATGAGCAAACGTGCCCAGGAAAATGCAGCGGAAGATCATTTATCACTTTAAGTTTGAATTTAGCATATCAGTGCCCAGCTGTGTCCTTGTGTGCACTTCTTTGAGGTGGGAAAGGGGAAAGTTAGTAACTGCCAAGCGTGGGCTGTGGCCGGGACCTACTGCTCACTGACAATAGAGACCCTACCTGCTTCAGGGTAAAGGCCCCACTGTCCCCAGGGCCACTGTCTCCCTCACCCTTCCACCGACTGAGGCAGAGCCCACGGGAGCTGGGACTGCGGCGGAGGCCACAGGTGGTGGCCCTGAGGATCTCCAGCACGGTGGCTGTGGCTGTTGAAATATCTCGGAGGGTCACACACAGAATATGGCAGCGTGTTCAGAAGTCTGAAAGATTTAGTGGTAGCTTTTCGAAGGCTGCCGAGTTCATTATCTTAAGTAACGGAGTCCCAGGAGACGGCTCCAAGGCACGCCATGCGCCTGTGCCCTCCAGGGGCTGCCGCACAAGCTGGTTTTGGGGAATAGCCGTCTCCTTAGGGCCGACGAACGAGCCTGAGCTAGAGCCCGGAGCTCCTAGCTCTGGACACCCTGAGCCCTCCCCGCCTCCCTGTCAGCTCTGGGATTAGCAGGTGCTCCCGGGGGTCAGGGCAGCAGAGCCCAGCAGGCAGATCAGGACACCTGGGTCTGGCCTGGCTGCCCGAGAGTCACTGTGTGAGCCAGGCGGGTGGTGCAGAGGCAAGTCTGTACGAGTTCAGCAAAGCAGAAGACTTCATGGTTTTGAAAGCACATTGTTTCAAGGCTTTTCTGGAAAAGGCTGGAGTGGACGCGGCCTTCCTCTCCTGGCCCGGAGTCAGATGTCCAGCAAGGGCAGGAGACGGGCTGGGTGGTGGTCCCTCGGGAAGGGTGAGTCAGACCACAGCGCCTGCCATGGCGCCCGGACCCCAAACTTTCTAAAAAATACACGCTTAACGAGGTCGCAGAGGAGTCAGGATGGAGACGGCTGAAATGCAGAGTGTGGGCCCAGAAAAACTGTCAGCAGAGTCTCAAAATAGCTGAACCGAGGTCTGTCAAGTGTGGGGAAATAACCCAGGAAAATGACAGCATGAACACAGAGGCGTCAGCCCAGTTTGGCTAACGACAGCCCAGCAAACAAGGTTGGGGCTGAGATGTTTGATTCCTCAGGGGAGACGCTATGCTCCTCACTGACGTTTCCCGGGGCCTTTGTCCTTGGCTGGGGGCCACTGTTTCCAAGTCTGTCTGAGTCCCACCAGGGGGGTGAGGAGGGTGGGGTGGGGCAGAGGTGGGGGTCTACCAGTCAGGGTCTCGAGCTCCATTCTGTCCCCACCTTTGCACTGCGGCTTTCCCAAAGGGCAATGCTGTGTCCTAGGTCCACACTCAGTTACCTTGTCAACACCACCCTTTGGAGGTAAAAGTCACATGTTTGCCCGGGTCGACCATGGTCCAAAAGAATAAACCCAAGGTGCCACAAAATAACCACCCCAGCGTGGCGAAAGGAAAGTCAAGCCTTTGGTTTCTAATATTCTATCCAAAACCAGCCCGGACGCCCAACACGAGCCAAAGAGGGCGCACGGCTTTTTCTGGTTTTTCCTAGGCATGATTTCTGAAAAAAATCAGTATCCCCCTACCTTCCAACCAGTATCATTACCAGTGGATAAACAGAGTCCATCGGTCTTCTTTTCCCGCAAATTCTGCGTAAGAGCACATATGCAGGCACTTGCCCCAGCTGGCTGGGAAGGACACTCACAACGCTGACATTCCACTGCTGTGACTTCACGGGTAGCCCTTGCAGCCAATCAAGGGGACAGGTCCCGACGAGCCAGCTCGGGCCACCATAACACAGTGCCACCAGCTGGGCCTTAAACGACAGACGTGATTTTTCTCACAGTTGTGGAGTCTGGAAGTCCAAGATCAAGGTGTGGACGGGGTCAGTTCCCTCTGAGGTCCCTCGCTTGGCTTGCAGGTGGCCACCCTCTCCCAGTGTCCTCACAGGGCCTGTCCTCTGTGTCTGTCTCCTGACCTCCTCTTCTTAAAAGGGTGCCAGTCATAGAGGAATAGGGTTCACCCTAAGAATCTCATGTTAACTTTATCTCTGGGAAGGCCTTCTCCCTAAATATAGTCACATTATGAGGGGCTGGGGGTTCGGATGGCAACATGAATTTGGGGATAAAGTTACCTAATTCCAAGTTCATTCCCATGGAACCTTATTTATTTACAACAGTCCGCAGGTTTCCCATGATGCACCAATCTGCATATTTGGTGTTCATTATTTTGCCTTGCCGACGCCCCGTGCCACCACATCCCGAACCCCTCCCTCTCATGGAGGAGGGGCCGCTTCCTGCTGTGCCGACCAGGCGAGCCACTGGCGTAAGGAAGAAAGAGCGGGTGCAGCCCGGTCCTCGGGCCCGGAGGCCCCAGGGTCCGGCACCAGCTGCTCTGGAGCGGGGGCCTGGCTTTCCCCCGCCGTGCTGCCCCCACGCTGCCGGGAGCCCTGGCCCGCGGGCACTGCTGCGTGGATGGGTCTACCTGCCCCCTCGAGTGGGAAGTCCCGGACAGCAGAGCCAACTCCTGCACCTCTGAGTCCCCAGGGCACAAAGTCGAGACACAGCAGACGCTTTCTGAACACACGACCCCTCTGGAGTCGCCAGACTCACAGAGGGTGGTGTCCAGCCCCTGTCCAGCCCTAGCACGGTGAGCCAGGCCAGGGTGCATGGAAATGAACTTCCGCACAGGACAGACCAGGTTCCTGCCCCCGAGGCCCCTTCCTAGAGGAATCTGGGGGGACCCTGAAACGCAGCCTCCCTTAGAAGTGTAGGGGTCCCCGCTGGCCCCTCTCAGTTGCAGGGAATGGGCTTTTGTCAGGCCGTGACTCCTAGTTTTCAACAGAAACCTAACACTGGAGACAGAATACACGTGGCCTTGCCCGTAATACCCTGACATTCAAATTTACAGAGGCAGCAGTTTCGGGGCCAGCGGGCACTCAACGTAACTCACCAGTGAACAAAACCCATCTCTACCAGAGCGACTGACGGTGGTTTGGACTTTCCCCAACACCGACGTGACGCTCCTCTCAGAGATCAGCAGGTGCGGCGGGTCCGCAGCATGTCCGGACCCTTGTCACGGAACCGGCCATCACTCATGTCACGGTGGCTGCTGGCTTTGGCCTGTTGTTGTCCCCTTCTCCTCTGTTCAGTGTGTAGCTGAGAAAATAATCTGTCAAATCACACTTAAACTCACACACACACAATCGCGCTCTAAACATTCCACCCCGACAGGAAGTATCTCTAGAGCCTGTCCTCCCTTGTTTTCAGGCCGCCCTAAAAACAGACATCATTCTGATAACCCAGGTCCCCGGAGGAATTTCATGTCATGATCAGGCTCATCAGCCAAAGTGTAAAAAACAGGTGCGTGTGAGACGCTTTTGTGTCAAGAGAAGTTCCAGTTTCCATATCTGTGGGCATGAAAAGTCATTTCCCCGAAGGGTGCAGCGCTCCGACAGCACCGCGTGAAATCGGTTCCACCCAAAGCCTCTGAGCAGAACAAATCGATCGTGTACATCAGAGAGAGCTGATACACAAAACCCGCCGAGATCAGACGCAAACATGCGCAAACTCGGCCCCACGGACGGGACGGGAGCCCAGGAGCGCCAAGAAGCCCTGCCGTCACCAGCAGGGGCCGAGTCCAGCTCGGTGACGGGCACCTGGCTGTGCGTCCCTTAAGGGACCTAGAGAGGAGGGGGAGAGGAGCTGGTGGGTGGGGATGGGAGGTGGGACAGGATAGTGACAAGAGAGGGCCAGATGGAGGACAAGGGTGTCTGGAGAACGAGGAGCCGTCCCACGGGAGAACCTCTGGAAGGGAACGGTTAGGTTCCCAGGCGGCGCATGACGGTGTCAGGAAGGGAGAACGAGCTCGCTCACTCAAGAAGGAACTGTTGCATTTGACAAAGTCGCTGACAACACGTGTGGACTTCAGAACCACCATCAGTCAGTTTCTTAACTTCAAGAAACTCACACTTGTCCACCCCCCTCGGAGCCCCCCAAGATCACTCCGTGGTGGGTTCCTGGGCACCCGCACGCTGCAGTGACAGGGGCAGGGAGAGACCCACGCTGCAGCCCCGCTGCCCCCAACTGCTGCCTCCGCCCCCCGGACCAGCTCTTTACGGCCCGAGGCTCTTCCTCTAACGGGAGTACTGACTGAAGGGTTGTGTGCTGATTACGAAGGGAAGCCAATACGTTTTCATCAAAACAAACAAAACACATCTCAGGCCTACACAGGTGGCTACTAAAAACATGCCATGGAAAATGACAAGTGTTAGCAAGGATGCAGAAAAACTGGGACCCCAGTGCACCAGCGACGGGGAAGTAAGACGGTGCAAAACCTGAGCGAACCCTCTGGGGGGAACGGCCCCCAGAGGACTAAAACCAGGGTTCCCGGAGGACCCGGCTGCGCCGCCCCCAGGGACGCGTGTAAAGGAAGGGGACGCAGGGTCTCAGGCAGATTCCTGTGCACGCGCGTTCACAGCAGCATTATTCACAGCGGCCCTGCGGTAGGAGCGGCCCAGGCAATCACCCACGGAAGAACAACGAGCACACAGCAAGGGGGCGGATGGTTCCCATGTCCTAAAACTGCGGCTGCCTCGGTGCTGCGGGAGCCGGGGGCGCCGGGCAAACGAGAAGTAAGATCGATGGGTCACCTAGGCTGCCAACTGCAGGTCATCCCCCACAATCAGGGAGAACACTGGGGCCTGGCCCGAGACCACTGGGACAGAAAGATTCAGTCAGGGCTGGGACCTCGGGGACAGGACAAGGATGTGTCAGGCCCGAGATCGTTGAAAAAGAAACTAAAATTCAAGAGTTTAAGCAAATCTGGAGCCCACCGCCTGACAGTCAGTGCGACCTTCCTTTTCTTTGCTAAGCATGATGCACAAAGGACAGGGGCCTCACGGGAGAGACACAGGAAATCCATCCTCAGTGGAGGGGGTGTGAGCAGGAGGATGGGGTGCTGGGTGGGGCGGGCGTGGGGCGGCCCCTCAGCATCAGCGGTGGCCGGGGAGGGCCCTCCAGACAGGGTGCCTGTGCTGGTCAGCAACCAGCAGGGATGGATTCGAACCCTGCTCCTCGAAGTAGGGCCCCCGGCAGAACTGCCTTGGAAGCCACTTCCAGCCCCTCCTCAAGCCTCTGGATTCCAGCCTGTGTTCTAACACGTGCCCCGGCATAGCTCGGCAGGCACGGGGAGAGGGGCCCACGGCCACTCGCGTTTACCACGGTCGAATAGCGGGGCACGGACGAGAAGAAAGGAAACGCACCAAAGGTGCGCGGGGCCGGGCTTGACCTGGACCTCGCAGCCAGGCCTGTGCCGCCCGCACTTCGGGGGAGTGTCCACCATCGGCTTGCTTGTCCTTTCCCTTCTCCGGCTGCCCTCTGATAAGACATGACAGGCGATAACCCAGCCTCCTCGTTCGCGGCGCCCAGAGACGGCAGGAGTGTGTTCTCGCAGACCCCGTGACGATGGAGGCGCCCGCCAGGCTTCTGTCACCAGGCTGCCCCTTGCCCACGCTGTGGCCACGCTCATGACTTTGAAAATCCAACGTGAGAAATCTTTCTTTACAGCGACCTCTGTTGCTGCAAGCAACGCAGTTTGGGGAACATTTTCAAAAGAACGGCTTCTCCATCCTCCGCTCTGTTACGAATTACTACCTTGTTTTGACGCCGCTTGCAAAATACACCGTTTAAGTAACGCAAATAGGTTATCAAACCTCCATGACATAAACAGGCAGGAAAGTCGTTCCTTATCAACGGACCTGCAGCCACGCAGGGTAAAAGCTCACCTCCCTCCTGCCTTTGGTGCTTGCAGCTGATTCGGCCCTCGCTACTTAGGGGGAATGTCGGGCCCGTGTCCTTAGTTTCCCAGGGTCGCGTGCTTCTTATATTAGGAAGGCAGGCACGGTGGCACCTGTGCCCGCTATGCATTCACTCTCAGGGGGCGGGGGCAGGGCAGCACCTAAACACAGGCCTGGCAGACCCAGAGTGTGGGCAGGGAACTCTGCCGGGATGGGGACCTGAACAGTCCCCAGGCTTAGAGCAGGGCCACGCCCAGGGAGGGGACGGCCCTCAGAGGACAGGACCCTACACCAGGGGCCTCCTCAGCGTCTGGCTTCCACTTCTGCCCCAAGCCAGGCCCGTGGCAGGGTCGCCACCATGCCTGCCCGCCCCTCCCGCCCCAGATCTGGCAGCGAAGACTTTTGCCTGCCACCCGGGTGCTGTTCGCTGCGACAGGTGTGCTTCAGACGGGAGGGTTTCACGTCTCCCTTTAGAGACCAGGTCGCAAGGGAAAGCGTCCCACAGGACAGCAGGCCGGGCGGGAAGCGGGGACGGCCCCGCAGCGGCAGTGCAGGTGCTGGAAGGGGAAACGGAAAAGGTGGCACTGTCACGCTTGGTGTGACAGTGCCGCCCCAGGCTGGTAACCTCACTGCCCAAATGGGGGCCAAGGTTGCGACACAGAAGACTTAGAAATGCAAACAAAGTGGAGAGAGGCCAGAAAACAGGAAGGACCAAGGCCCGTGGTTTGCGCAGTTCCCGCGGGCTTGCCCAACCTCTCGCTACCCACTTCCGAAGCGACACATTAAAAAGCAATGTGATGAAGTTATCGAATTAACGTTACAAAAAGCATAATGACATTTTCTTAAAATTGGATCTCACTTTTAATCCTAAAACATTATTGTCAGTGTATGGCATCTTTTCAATTATCGTTAATTTAACTGTTATACTTTGCACATAATAAATGTAAATATTTTTAAAATTCTTACCCAGAGAGAAATCGTGGTGAGATTCCTTTTAAGAACTCAAGACGTTCGGATTCACAAAATTCCATTTTAATGCCCCCCATTGCTTTGCTTTTGGTTTAATTTCATAGCAGCTGAAAACCTAGCATATAGAGAGAAATTTAAAAGCCCCCCAAACAGTTATCCAAGCTCCCCATAATGGAGTCAGTATAAACAAAACATATTTCCCCGATAAATTCCTAAGACAATGAAATGCCACAGTCAGAGAGAGCAGGCCCAGTTTTGAACTTAGGACCAACCTCTACGTGAAAGAAAGAAAATCTCACTTCCATCGACGCAAATATGATTCAGGTGGCCCATCTCCTGAGTCCCCTGTGAGCCCCAATGACACCACCGTGCGGGTGCACACGCAATGAGGAACGGGGACTGCACGTGAAGCCCCGTGCTCCGGCTCCCGAGTGTGCGAGCTGGGGGCACAGCAAACCAGCAGAGTCCGTTTAGGTGACATTAGAGACCACAGAGACCCATCCCTACGAAGTGCAGTGTCTAACAACCCCCTTTCGAGGCTTTCAAGTTCATCCACCAACTCCAAATCAAATGTATACCTCAAACGTACTTGAGCCAAGCACATAAAACACTCAGCCTCCCACTCTCTTATTTATATCCACGGATGCCACAATCCTGGGTTCAATCCTTCTGGTCAACCCAGGAGAGGAAGGGATGAGGGGTCAGTTCTGTGACATGCACAGATGAAAGGAACCCTTCTCTGAAAAAAACTACCTCTGAAACCAACTAGAGGAAACTGACCGATACACATCTAGCTCTGTGTCGGGAGGCCACAGCGCAAGGACATCTCGGTCCTGCATCTCAAAGGCAGTCCCGTCGGGTTCTTTTCTGATTGTGAACACGTTGCCAATCTAGCACCAGCTTTTGTTCTTGAGGATCTGTTTCTGAGGCTGGAGGGGGTGTTTGCTGCTGCTCCTCATCTTGTTTTTTGAGGGCATGTCTCCGTTTCCGCACTGGGACCAGGCAGCCATCCTGTCTCTAAACGGTGCTCTTAGGGTGGGACCAGCCTGCATATCTCAGGTGTTGCCCTCAAGGCTTGGCAGAGGGCTGGGCACATGTTGGGTGCTTGGACACCGTAGAAGTCCTCATCGATCATTTCCAGGAAGGAAGTTCCTGCGTTCCTGACTGCGGAGCCGGTAAAATGTGGCCGGCGTCCAGGGTGCCCTGACCACGGCGGCCACAGGCCCCTTTCTGGATGCCTGGGTGTCTGACCACGCACACGGGAGCATGCAACTCCAAGGTCACTTGAGTAATTAAATACAAATGAGACAACGAATTATGAGGGCCAAGAAGAAAGAGCCATTTTTAAAAACCAAGTTAAATGCTTTCAAAATATTATAAAGGTAAGTCGCTTAAAAACCCTGCACAATTAAGCATGGGTGAGACAGCTGGAAAAACAAGAAAATGTGAACACCTCCTAACTCCACGTTAAAGAAATCTTAGATGAAGCTCATTGACTGTATACATTATGAAGGTTAATCAGTAGAACCATATTAAAAAACAGACATTAGCCATAGATGAAACAAGAGGTCAGCAGAAAAGGAAAAGTATAAAAGGTACATTGGTGTGTTTTATGTAAAAATGAAATGATTCAGGCGTGTGATGATGATAAAAACAGCTTCTGCTTTTCCAGTTAATCCCCTCACTCTGGTTTGGCGGCCGAAGGCTCCTGCCGCAGCTCTGGAAGGCTTTGAGACCTCGCTGCCGTCACAGGGATCTGGGAAGCTTCAGGAGAAGGGCGGGCCTTTTCCTCTTTGGTGTGACTAGTGAAAATGCAAGAATACACCACATTTTTGCTCCTTCTAGCAGAGGACTGCAATTCCCGAAGTCCACGAAGGACCTACGGAGCTCATCTCAGAGCCGAAGAGCAAGCTGCCAGGCGAGGCCCCCTCGGGTGGCACCGTGGCTACGTGAGACCCTGTCTCTCACCCTCCCCAAAATTTTGGCTTAACCCCAGGGCCTAACCCAGACGTGGGTAACTGGTGAGTCATCAGGCTAAACCGAGTGTTGACAAAGACTCTCTCCTTGACCAAGCCCCAGTCATGGCCCTCCGAGCGAGCGGTCTCCTCGACTAAGCCTGGACTTGAGCCCCGACCCTGGCCGGCCCTTCCGTGCTCTGTTTTAGCAAGAACCCTGCTCTCAGCCAGTTGCCAGGCCGCCTTTGCCCACAACTTCTCAGCAAAGTCTCCCCCCCATAGCCCCTACCCAGTGGGTGTCGCGGTCCTTGGCCCGCCTTCGGCCAGACTCTTGTTAAGTTGGACCCCTGACGCCTCCCTCCTCTTAGTAATCTTCCACCCACTGGCTCCGCCCGCCCCCACATGCTTTGCGCCCATAAATTCCCTCTTGTCCTTACTGAACCTGGACGTGCAACCGATCTCTCTCCCCGTTGCAACTGTCTCCCCACTATCACTGTGGCCCTGCATTGAGTCTTCCTTCCCATTTAATAAGTGTCTGAAGCATTTTTAAGCAGTGCACAGTGCTTTGGACTTTCAGTGCAAACTTAAACACAAGATTTAATCATGTTTCATTTTGGTTAAAAAAAAAAAATTAGCATCACACTGGTGTATCAGGGCGCTAGAAACGTGAAGAATGACGCCACTGTCCCGGCGACCTCAGACCCACGCTGCTGTGGCCCAGAGCTCTCCACGCTGCAGGCTGTCATGACAACCCGCATCTGAAGCGTTTCCTTCCCGGCAGGGTCTGCGAGCACGCACACATGCCACCTTCGGGGCAGAGAAAGCTGTACCTGCGGGTGAACAGCGCCCTACAAACTACCCACATCAGTCGGGCTCCGACGGAAGTCGCCGAGGGAGAAAACAAAATCATTCATGCTCCCTCCCTATGCTACAATGTCCACGTGACAGCTTCGACTTCCGACACACCGCCCGATGAGGATGGGTTCTGTGTGGGTGGCGGCAGAAGGCATGTCTTTGCTGTCTGCAAATTGCCTTTGACTATGAGCAGCCACCGGGTGGCTCAGAGGCAGGCAGAGTGAACAGAGATCGAGCTCGGGGTCCCCTTGCAGAGCTGCTCTGTGCACGGCATGCCTCTTGGCACCCTCTCCTGCCCCCTCAGGGTCTGTCTGGTCGGCTCAGGGGTGCTCCCCTCACACCTCCCTCGCAGGTGGTCCTGGGGTGGGGTAGGCATCTTGGGTTCCGGGTGCATGGCCCCCCACGCCCCGCCGGCCATGCACAGCGGTCAAGGCTGGCTCGAGTTCCTCCAGGGCAGACTGAGGGTGGAAATAGGCCGTGGATAAGACCTGGGTCAGCAGGGCACCAGAGCAGCACTTCGGGTTCTGTCAGCAGAAGGGACCTAGGGTCGAACGTGCAACCCATGTATGTGCCCTGACCGGGAGTGAAGCCTGCGACCTTTTGGGGTACAGGGTAATACTCCAACCAACTGAGCAACCTACACAGGTACTTTTCTCTTTCAAACCCCACCTCCAGGGAGATAGGAGAAAAGAGACGGGATGTGAGGTTTGATTTCTCTGGTTGAGGTGAGCATGGGGTCCAAAAGCGTCGTTCCACTGACCAAGTCCTGCTTGCCCCTGACCACAGCAGGCTCTGGGAGGTCCTAGCAGGATGCAGGCAGACTTGCTGGGATGATGTCCCAGGGTCCCGGGGCTGCTCTAACGAAGGCCCTCCCGCCAGCGGCATAAGGCCACGAAGATGGGTTCTCTCAGTCCTGGAGGCCAGAAATCCAAGATCGCAGGGTCTCTGCAGTGATGCTCTCCAGGAAGCCTGAGCAGGAGGCCTGGTCCCAGGCCTTCTCTCGGTCTCTGGTGTTGCTGGTAGCCCACGGTGTCCCCTGCAGGCACCTCACCCCATCGGGCCTCATGGTGACACGCCTCCTCCCCAGGGTCTGTGTCGGAGCCTCAGTTTTCTCTTCCTCTAAGGACCCCAGCCATGGGATCAGGGAGCACCTCATTTCAGGACAACCTCCTCTTAACTCCCTCACATCTGCAAATACCCTATTTCCAAAGAAGGTCGCATTCACAGGTAAAGGGGTTAGGAACTCAACACAGCTTCGGGGGGCCGTAAATCCCCCCATGGCAGGTGTCATGGTTGGCTGTAGCACACATCCCCCGGAACCTCTAGATCATCCAAGTGACTTTTCAAACAGAAACGGTCACCAGGCCTCTTTGTCACCGGTGTGTAGATTTCGAGTCCCTCTCATGAGCAGACTCACCCCCTCTCTTCTGCAGTCAAAATGCAGGAAACCTCTAGAAAAATGTGCCCCGCTGCTTTTCAAGAGGGATGCTCTGCGGCTACAGGCCCTGGGCCTTGTGGGATCAGCCCAGACGCTTTGCTAGGGGTTCCTCTTGAAATCCACCAACAGTAGTTTCTACGATTCTTCGTGCAGTTTGGGGAGGCCCAGCCGGGCAGATGCCCAGGAGCACGCAGCGACCGCTGCCCCGAGACACCCGACGGCCCCGCGGGGGCAGAGAGGAGGCCGGGCGGTGGTGCTCCCTGGGTGACTTGCTTGGTCCGCGCCGGGAGAGACAAAGGACGCGCGAGTACATTTAAAAAGGACAACTCCCTGTTAACTCGACCACCAGAAGTCATTTAAGGAAGAGATGGAACTTCAGTTCATGAATGATTTATCGACAATGCTAACGGAGTCAGCCCTCTGCTACAATTACCACTTGAATCTCAAAATAGGGGACTCGCTCTCTAATTAGTCACCAATTCAAACTAACCCCAAACAAAGGAATTCGCCTGTGAAACATCTGATGGGCTGACCTGTGAATTTTGACGCTAATTACCATATAGATATTATTTGTGTGCTACTGAGGTTCACGGTCACAGAGCAGGGCATCCCAAAGGATGCCGAGCAAATACTGAAATGATGGCACTTGTAACTACGAGGCAATCTGGTCTTAATAACAGGATTTCAAATCGCAATGATTCACGCTTTGCGGATTAGTTTTCTGACACATGGGTTATTACATGTGGTAGGAATAATTGCTTTTCCAGTACTACGTTTGGCGGGATTAATTAAAGAGTTTGTTTCCCCTCTACGAAATACAAGCGCGACCTTGAAATGAATACTATTTGGATCAGGACGCAGAGAAGCCGTCCGGGGGGCAGGTAACGGGAGAAAGAACCGGACTCTCTGGCTCCGACAGGACCTCATGGCTGACCTCGCCTTCAGAGCGTGCTTCTCGAGGTTCCTTTCTCGCTGAGCTGGTTTCCACGGCAAAGGCTCCCAGGCTCGTGCCACGACAGTTCCGTTTACGTTTTCACTGTTCCAACACATCACAGTGCAACCACAGAGAGTTACGAAAAGCGGTCACTGTAAGATCAGGAGGGCACAGCACGACGAGGGGGGTTTCGTATCTTGGAGGAACACGATCCTGTGGTTTAATTATAGAGCCGGACAAGAGCACCGCCCGTGAAGACCTACTCCCACGGGCACTTGCTCGGCTCCTGGCTGGTCCCTCCCTTCTCCTTCACTGCCTACTGTCACCTCTCCTCTCTTCTCAGTCCCCATCCATGGAAATGGCCCTGTGACCACGTCCACTCCTCTCATCGCTCTTCCCACCGCAAAATGAGGGCTCCTCACTCTCGGGCCCCACGGCCTCTCCCGCCTGCCATCTAAGCTGCCCCTCCATGGCTTCTGAGCTCCACGCTCGCACGTCCACTCCTGCTGTCCCATCCTGGGGGCATCTCAGGCTCAGCCTGTCCAGGTCAGATGTACTGTGGCCTTCTTCCCTGCCAAACTGACGGCCTCTGCTAAGCACGTCGGCCTCATCTTCTCCAGCCGCGCCTGGCTTTCACAGTCCTGGTGTTCTCCCAGCCACCGGCCTCTCGGACTCCACAACCGTCCTCACCTGAGGCCACGGCGCGGGGCCCAGAACACCTGACCCAGTCTTTTTTCTGGTGAAGAACTCGAACGACCTCACCACCAGCCACCTACAGGACACTGCTGTCCTGGCCCATGGTGAATGAGGCCCCTGAGGTCGAGCTGCACTGCACACACCCACCTCTCCCACTATGGGGATGCATCCTCCCTTCATGTAGGCATGCCACGTAAGGGCCACTTCGGCCAGCCCATCTCCAGTGGCCCTCGTCACCTTGCCTGTCATTGCCCAAACCCAGCCTCGCCATGGACCAGGGGTTCTGAGAAGGTCATCACTGAGGTAGATGAGGAACAGCCATTCCTCAGAAGCACTGCACGTGAAACCGAGTTAGCGTGCACGCAGGGGTCGGGAAGATGTCCCCTTGTGTTGACGGGGCCTCGGCGGCATCTGGTAAAGCAGACGGCAGGTTTTGAGTCTGCCTGCTTAGGTAGCCGGGTGAACAGAGGAGAGCAGACTCAAATGCTGGATCATCTTCTGTTTTGCAGACCAGGCCACAGTTCATCTGGGTCAGTTCCAAGGGTGCTGATGGGGGAGGGACAGGCCACAAGCTGTAGCACTGAGCAGAGCCTGGGCCCCTCCAGAGATGGCAGGTGCAGCCGCTCCGCCCAGGGGTGGGGCCGGCTCCAGCCCCACCTCTCCTCTGCCGTCCCTTCACAAGTAACTGTGACTTCTTACTGTTTGCAAAGGGCAGTGTGAAACCTCACTGGCTCGTCTGATGGGCTGTGGGGTGCATGACAGGTCGGGTATGGGGAGGCAAGCTCGCGTTTTTGAAGGGTAGACTCCGGGTTCTGAGCGTGAAGGAACCATAGCAGTCATACAGCAAGTGTGACACCCGCTCATTTCACAGACGGGGAAAGGAAATCCCAGGGAGGTTAAGAAACGCGCTCCCCACCACACGGCACACTGGGAGAAGGCTGAGGCCTTGTCACCCAGAACGAGCCCTTTCCGCAGGTAACTTTGTTTTACAACAGTTATTATAATCCAATGGCGAAAATGTCGACTTTGATCACAAACCCATGTTAGGGTTTTCATGTGGTCATAGCCTTTATTACCCACACAACTGCTTTTGAAAACAGGAGGGACTCGACCCAGTTGGCTATCTGACTGGACAGCCTAGGGGGTGAGGCCGGGAGTTCCACGGGCAAAGGGGCTCCTCTCCCGGGGCCCAGGGCCCGGTCGTCGCGGTTCTGCAGATGCCACTCTGATTTAAGAACGGGTCAAGTCACTAAAGTACAACACGGTCAAAATCTGGGGTCCCTTGAGAAAAGGCTCAACTTGTACATAAAATCGATTCTATTCCATTCCAAGTCAATCAGAGAGAGGCCTTTACATAAGCTGGCAATGACCCCCAAAGAAACAGGAGGATACACAGTGGGGCGTGATAACATCAGCTGAACTGAGGGGCCAGACGGGCTGAGAGGTGGCCATCAAGGTTCTCGGGAGCTTCCGTACGAGGCTTAGTGCATGTGAATGCTGGAGGCAGACCAGGTGATCCGCGAGGGCCTGGGGACACAGGCAGGATCTGAGGGAGGGGCTCTGGTAGAGGAGGGGTCTTGCCCGTTCTCACCAGGATTTTAAAAAACATAGGAGCCCTCCTGCTTTTGCTGGTTTCCTGTTCCTTTGAGTAGTTATTCCACAAATAAGGGTCTAGCACCTACATGCTAGGCCCCTACCGCCTACATATCCAAAGGCTACCTGGTCACAGGATCTGCTGCCCAGGCTCAGAGGGGTTGGCCCCCGGCTCAGCGGGCATCACCTCACTCCATGGCCCTGCAGCCATCCATCTCAATGCCTCCCAGGGGGCAGAAGCACACGGTCTGCCCACCAGGGCAGCGGGGTGGAGGGCAAGCACGTCCCGGTCAAGGGCGTGTGAACGTCTCAGCGGCAGAGCCACTGCTCTGTGGCCTGAGAACGGCCCACGAACCCAGTCTCGGGTCTGGGTGAGTGACTCAGGAACTCAGTCCTGGCCCTTCAGTGTCAGACAAGAGCGGCAGCATCCCTTCCTGTGCCCTCGGCCACAGGTGCCAGATTCTACTGCAGCGGGCGGCGCCGCAGCTCCCCAGGAAAAGGCCCCTCGGGCTATGTCTGCACTTCCTCTGAAGACGCAGGGTGGCAGAACAGCGCACGGGGAGCCCCGCCTCTGACGTTCCCACAGCCCAGCCGGCCGGCCCTCTGGCAGCGCGGTGCAGAGGTGTCTCCAGACCCCCACAGGGCTGCCCCGACCCTCGGCCTGCCCTGTCTGGGGCTTGCTGAGTTCTCGGGCAGCAGGATGCGCCGGGCGCTGCTGGGTCCTTACTTTGTTGCGCTTCTCAGGACCTTCCACGTTACAAATTGAAGCAGTCAGGTTGGGACTTCCTGTCCCTGTTTTTCATACCCCTCCGAGGCAGCACACAGGTAGCCGAGAGACAGGGCATGAAATCTGTCTGCCAATGTCCACTCTCAGAGGGCCGTGTGCCACTTCACAGCACTGTCAGGCTTCCCTTGGCAAGCGTGGCACTGGCCCTGGCCATGGGAGTGCGTGACAGCCGCATTCCTATTTCGTCAAGGTGGTCAGCAGCACACCCGAGCCATGGGCGACAGGCACACAGTAGCTTCCGTCAGCCAACAGCTGCCCGGTCTACGAGGCTGTGTGCAACCACGCACCGGAAAAATAGCCTTGCAGAGCGTGACACCACACCTGGGATGCGTCGGGGCCTCTTCTTTCTTTCACGTCCTCTGTATGATGTCACTTGGGGGCATGCTACCTGAAGGCCTGTGACACATGTCGGTGGCCCCTCTGTCTTACAAAAGCACATAAACGCCAGGTTGCCGTGTTCCACACTCCAGAGGCGGCTGGGGAGCACCTGTGGCAGGGTGCGTGCCAACCAGCGGGAGAGCCACCTGAGTCCCGAAGGCCCGGGGACCAGGGACGAAGCTCGGCTTCCTCCCCTGGAGCTGGCAGGAGGGGTCAACAGAACCCGCAGTGCCAAGCAAGCCCCGCCTTCCACAGGTGTGGAGGCCCCAGCAAACACTTTACAGGTGATTTAAAAAGCCAAAGAGAACTGGACGGACCTGGAGCGGTCCTACCGGAAACGCACGGGATGAAGAGTGTCCACAGGCAGGGTGGTCTGCTAGCAACGCTGTCGGAGGGTGGCTATGACTCGGCTCCGGCAAGTCGCTGACATGTCTCCAGAGGTGCTGCGGACGCGTGTCCCTACAGAGCCACAAACACCTGCTCCACGGGGCACACCGAGGGGCTGTCGCAAGCCCAGCCTCGTCTGCTCCTCGGCGGGGCCTCCCACGGCCAACGGCCCCTTGCTGAGTAGATTACTGATGGCCTGTGTCCACCCGGCCTGGCTGTGACCGTAGGAACATTTCTGTTCCATCTATTTAGGCTTCTGATAAAACAGTCCACACTCACTGCCACAGTATAATGGGAGGGGGGCGCTGCCTCCCCAACGGGGAGGAGAATCAAGGAAACCCCCTGGGGAGGAGCAGACCCCTGGCCACTGGGGCTCAGTGGCTGAGCCCTTGCATGACCTGGAGTCCGACATCCCAGCCCCCACAGCTGTCCAGTTGGATCGAGTCAACAGGGGGGCACGCCTGGCTCATGACCACCCCCCAAGTCTGGCACCTGCTGGGCACACAGGGCCATGTACTGGGCATCAGACACATGGTGGCATTTAGAGTCTCACCCCCGGACTTCCAGAACTGCAGCTGAGGGTCAGGTGAGAGCCCTTGCCTGGCCATGGGAGCTGTCGGGCCTGAGGCTGAGTGTGGCGTGTGGCCACGTCCCCGGCCTGCCATGAGGACAGAGAGGGACAAGGGCGTGAAGGAATATACCGGATGCACAGCACCGGAAAGAGGAGAGACCACCTTCGAGCCACTGCTCTGCTTGTCCCCAGACGCCCACTTGAACCGCTGGCTGTGTGTGGCTCAGTGGCCCTTTGGGCCAATCCACACGGCACCGAGGCGCACTGAGCGCATGTGCCACCCCCCGTAAACAACAGTCTTGACCAGCGCACACAATCGGAATGACAGGATGTGTCCCATCTTCTCTGTTGCAACCTAAACTAGCGGACGCAGGTTCTAGACCGGTGTCCACAGCTGAGGCGTCCATGTCACAGCCCGAGGCCCCAGCACCCTATCACCCTGCCCCTGGCCTCAGACAAATCGAAACCCGCAGTCACCGTATGGCACCCTTCGGGCGCTTGCCCAAGGGCATGAAGGCTTATGTTCACACAAACACCCACACGCAAATGACACAGTAGCTCTGCTCATAACAGCCCACGCTGGACACCAGCCGAGGGTCTGTCTGTGGCCGGAGCACCGTGCTGCAAGCTCTGGCTGGGCGGCTCAGCAGGTTAGAGCGTCTTCTCGATACACCAAAGTTGCAGGTTCGATCCACGGTCAGGACGTATACAAGTAACCAATGAATGCATCAGTAAGTGGAACAAGTTGATGTTTCTCTCTCTCTCTCTCTCCCCCCCACCCCAAGTCACTAAATAAAAAAATTATATTAAAAAACAAACAACAATGTGCTATATCTATGCTATGGAATAGTTATCAGCAACAAAAGCAAAAAAACTATCAATATGTACAATGACTTGGATGGTTCTCAGGGGAATTATGCTGAGTGACAACAGCCACTCGCGAAAGGCTGCAGGTATTATATGGTTCCACCTACATATCATTCCCGAAATGAAAAGACCTGTGGAGATGGGGAACGGACCAGTGGCTGCCAGGAGTCAGGGAGGTCCGGGAGGAGGGAAGTAAGGAGACGGGCTATAAGAGGTGGCCCAAGGGGCCTGCGGTGACACTGTCTCCACCTTGATTGTGGTGCTGGTCACACACATCGACACTTGTGATGCCACTGCAGAGAACTAAACGTACACACATGTAGACACAAACGAGTGCATGTAAAACTAGTGAAAACCGAGTAAAATCCATGAATTGTATCGATATCTGTTTCTCGGCTATAATACATTACAGCATGCAAGGTGCTACCACTGGGGCAAGTTGGATAAAAGGGATACAGATCTCTGTCCTATTTCTTACAACTGTATGGAAATCTGTAATTATCTCAAAATAAAAAGTTTAAAAAATGCAATTTAAAAACCCATTTTCCACTCAAAACTACCTCCATCTTCATTCTGAAAATCACAGAAAAGGCGCTTGGTTGCACTACACAAATAAACACCCTATAAAAGCACGCAAAATGACACGTGAAAGTGAGCCCTAGCTGCAGCAAGATGACATAATTCTCATCCTCGATTAACTCTGTGGTTTTTCACATAGGACCTCTGGCATTCACTGTAGAAAAATCCAGGCAAGACACACAAGACGTCAAGACATAATCATGGACCAAGGGCTCCTTCTCTCTCCTCAAAGGCAACAGAAACAGATCCATCAAGGGCAGTTAAGGGCTGCTGATTAGCAAGGACCTTCTACCGAGCGGAAATCCCATAACGAACGAAGAACCCAGTGTGCAGTTTACCAGCAGATCACACGACAGAAGAAAAAAAGAATGGATCTTGAAGATGCTGCGGAAAAAATATCTACACTAAAATGCAGACATAAAATGGATGGAAAATACGAACTAACAGAGAACATAAAAGATGTGGGTTATATGGTAGAAAGGTCTAGTACATAAGTAACTGAGTTCCAGAAAAAGGATAGGAAGGGAATGAGAGAGAAGCGGCAATGAGAGGCGCGGGTTAAGCCGGGCAGTGTAGGAACAAATAAACAAGAAATACCCACACCCGGGCACATAAAACTGGGCCGAGATGCCACTTTTGACCTGGCAGCCTGGGAAACACAGATACCTTCGGCAGCACAGTATGCTGGAAAGGCTGTGGGGACCTGTTCACTTACAAAGAAAAAAATTGGAGAAGAAAAGAGTCCATACTCATAAATCAGAACTGGAAACACCTACATGGATTCATTCACACTGTTGCTTTTCTGTTGAAAACATGTCTCCCGGCTCTGCCCCTGGGAGGCTGGAAAATGTGACCCACTCGCTGTCAATGAGCACGGTCCCTGCCTAGCATGTGAGCCCTGTAAACGAATTTCTGCTAAAAGCAACTGCAGTCCCTTGGCGAGTTCCAGGTTCAGAGCAAGACATACGCCAGGTCCACCGAGACAGCCTGGCCTATCAGAAGTCCAAGCCGTCATCCCAGGTGACTTGGGTTGTGTGAAAAGGACCCAGGAGGCCAGGTGACAGAGTCCGACTGGCCCAAGGTGGGAGAATGTAAGTAACAGAAACAATAATGATGACAGTAGACTGAGACACAGGATGAATCGTGACGGCAACGAAGAAACAGCACATTGGTCGTCCTTGCGGGAGGCTAGGGGACCAGTTCACTGCTTGGAAAACAGACAAACGAAAGAGGCAAGCCTGGGCCATCCCCTCCTCTGAAAACTGCCCTTCATGCTTGCCAAACAGTTTGTGAAAAAGCTTCCTGCTTCATGAGAGAACACTAGCTAATAAATGCAGATAAAACAGCAGAATCAGAAAAATTAATTTTTGTAACCCCAAAGGAAACAATTAGACCAGACAAAGGCCTAATAACATACTGTCCTGGTGTTAAAACAATCATTTTTCAGATACACAACTGAAGTATTTCTGTGTGACCTGACAGAAAGCCTGAGACTTGCGTCCATGTAATGGTAAGAGAGACAAAGTTTTACTGACAAATACAAGCTTTCTCACGGTTTGTAATAGTTCAAGTTGAATGACGGCTATAATGGGGTGTCAATATACTATTCCACTTTGGCACACGTACAAAAGCTTCTATGATAAAAGGTTACGAAGCAAAAACTCTGCTGGAGAAAAAGACACCTTCCCTCCAAAGAGCAGTGAGACTCAAGAGAAACTGCAAAAGCCAAAAGACAGTGGAATAATTAATCATCTTCAGGCTGCTGAAAAAAGTAACTGCCAGCCTACAATTCTTTACCTGAAATATTCTTCAGAAATGAAGTCGAAGCCATGACGTGCTCCGGCCAGTGAGGAGAGAGCAGTCGGCAGACCCAGGTGCTCCTCGGGCAGGAAAGCGTCATCCCAGGTGGAAAGTGAGAGACACACAAAGTCCCCTCCTTTCATTTCCAGGGCGTGGGACAAGGTCAGGGCCACATGGGAAGTGGTCCGAAGCGGAGGCAGGGGAAGGGGGCGTTGCAGAAAGGCAGGCTGGCATCTGAGCCCAGGAATGCGCGCTGGGGCACCGGCACTGACCAGAGGAGAGCCCCTGCTCCGGTTAGGAAGGGTGACTTGAAAGCCAGGTGCCCCCCGGGGCTGGAGGAGCCCCGTTACATCACATCAGCTCCCTGGATAATCTGCTTACACGCTCCACCGCGGAGCTAAGGGGCAGGTCTTTCAGGTGACGCCTTGGGACAAAGCCCCTCCTCAGACGGTCCCGCCCGTGGCGGGTCCCCTGGCGAGTGCTGAGGAACCGTCTCAAGGGCAGCAGCCTGCGAAGACCACCAGTGCCCGGGGACAGCGTGACCTTGGCCGCCTCCCTGCGCCTTCTTCCCATTACCAGGCCGCAAGCCGCGGTCCCCGGGCTGGGCCCCCACAGATGGGACAGATGGCATCTGGGACCTCAGCACGGAGGCCCTCCACGACTTCCACGCTGAAGGGGAGGGGAACAAGAAGTGACCAGGAGGGTCCACACTGGGCTGTAAACAAGGTGGCCCGAGGGTAATGAGCCCCTTTGCGTTTTATCTTCCAGTGTTTCCCACGGGGAAATGCGGATTTCCTTTGCCAACCAACAGAAAACATTCAGCCCAAAATTCGGCAGGGAGACGTGTGCCTGTCTCCTGCTCAACTCTGAGGCAGATCCGATCAGCGTGTGAAAAGAATTATTTTGATAGGACACTTGATAAAGTGACTTTAAATTTCATGTGGCGGAATGATGAGTTAGAATATTAAAGAAAAGTAAATCAACAGGAATAAGGGGCCCTGTTCCGGTTGGACACTTAAACCGGTCACGGAGCGGCAGTGATTAAAAGACGCGGCCCCGGGCCGGGCATAAAAGATGACGTTGCTGATTACAACGAACTGCCCGGTAATGGCCAATAACATCACCTAAAACATTTAAAGACTCGTTTCTTAAACTACAGAAGGTTATTTAATAAATGGTGTTGTGATAACTAGTTTCAGTCTAAAAATCCATTCAGATACATTTAGCGCAAAAAGTCAAAGTCCACATAAAACCAAAAATGTAAGTATAAGATAATAAAAGTAAAACCTAGAATTGCATATCAAATTTGTGGATGCAGGCTAAGACACTGGACAAGAGACGGGAAAAGATGGAGAGATTTGCTAAGTTAAAATTCTGTATGTGAATTAACAAAAATGAATTAAAAAAACAAATGAGATAGCAAACAACATGGAAAAAACGTTTGTAGAAAGTAAATGGGTTAATATGAGCACTGTTTAAAAACGCTAATACAATTCTTACAAAAACATTAAAAGCAAATAGATAAATAGGCAAAAAAAAACAAACAACGCGAATAGTTTACAAAACAGAAACGGTTAGAAAGAAAATGAAAACTATTTCACCTTGCAAATGATCAAAAATGCAAATGTAAACAAAGTAAGGAACCTTTTGCCTGTTACAGGAACAAAACTTTTTGAAAGATAAACTGAACTCTGGCAAGAGTGCAACAAAACTAGTGAAATCCTTCTGGAAAGCAATTTGACAATATGTATCAAGCCCCAGTAATCCCATTTCTGGGAACGGATTCTAGGAAATAGTCCAAAATACAGACGCCGCATGCATGAAGACACTCACCACAACATGATCCGTAAGAGATACAACTCGAGAGCAGTCGAAATGTACAGAAAACGAGAGAAGGTGCCGGCTACTCACTGCAGATTCCTTTGCAGCCAATAGGAAAGCGGGCGATGACAACTGCGCTGTCACACGGCAGAACGCCTGTGACAGACTCGTAAGTAAGAAATGCCGCACCCAGATACTATTTGTACTAGGATTATAGGAAAGTAAAAAATACATGTAAAAAGATCAGTCAAACTGAGAAAACTTGCAATAGTATAGGATTACCGCCCATGCAGTTTGCCCACTCCTTTCAGGCTGGGTAGGGGGTGGGTTTTCACTTCTCCTACATTTATGAATATGATGTAAGGGAAGGGTGCACTATTTGATTCTCGTGTGGGTTGGGAGCGGGCTACACCCTTTGGTGGAGGCTTCTCTAACTCCACAGTGAGAAATCCAGTGGGAGCGCAGAGCAGGGCTCGGCCCACGCGAGGGCTTTGCTCCGCCCTCACGGGCTTCCTTAGCTGAGAAGTAGGCATGTCCCTGCTCCCTTGACCAAACTGTGGCTTCCAGTGGTTACTGTCTGCGGGAGACAAATCCAAGACAAGTGCCATCCAAGCACACAGCCAGGCAAACCCGTGAGTGACCTCGGTCCTCTCTGACAGGGTCCCAATATCACTACAGAGATAGCCTTTTATTCTGTTTTTTATTTTTAAGAAAGGAAGGCTGGCCCTAAAGAATGACAGTTGGGAGTAACCGGAAAAGCAGAACAGAGTCTGCTATCAGGACGCAGGGAGATGTTGGAACGATGTAAGTAAAGAGAATCTGTAGCTGGTAAAATGTCGCTGCTGAGGAAGCCCAGAAAGAAATGGTCCAGCGCAGAAAAAGAGGCCCAACAAGTGTGGTGTGCAGTGGTAGGGTGAGGCCGGGCTGTGGCTGTCCTCCAGGGCTCCCTCTGTGGGCTTACACGGGTTTTTTAAAATTAATCTTTGCAACACAATCTGACCACAGTTCGTTCCTGGGCTGATCAGCATCTGGTGGCCAAAGCCTCTACGTTTCTGAGCACACACGTGCCAGGAGCTGGCTGACGCTCCATCCCCCCACCCGCACAGCCCTGTAGGGGATGCCGCCCAGGTCTATCGGGGTCACAGGAGACCACCAGCTACATCGAGGGACCACCGAGCTCTGTGCAAAGGCACGTGAGTCTGTGCCTCTGGCCTCTCTCCCAGAAAAAGGAAATGATTACAGCAGATGGAAAAGGCCCTGAGGTCATCCATGCTGAACACTAAGGCCCTGCCGAGCCTTCCAGAAGGTTCTTTGACCCTGTGTGCCTGCAGTCCTCAAGAACAGGTCATCATTGAAAGAGGAAATGACAGCTGTACTTGCAGGCGTGTGGGATTTTGCCAATCAAAGGGATCAGAGTCCCGGTTAAATAAAGACGCTTCTCAGGGATTATAACCATAAACGCCAAACCTTTTCACAGAAACACGCAGCGAGGTGACAGTTCGAAGTCAGCTCCCAGTGAGATCCCTGAAGCAAGTCGGTTTTGAAAACAATCTGTACTCTCGCAATGGGCGAATGTTACTGAATGTACACCATAACTCAACAATGTTGACGGAATTAAGGAGGAGAGGCCAGTCCACATTCCTCTGAAACTGTGACATCGCTGTGAGCCACAATTACTTCCCCCTCTGGAAGAGGGGTGACTGCTTCCTGGTTTCTCAAAGAACCTTAGAGCCCCGCAAAAGAAGTTAAGCATCAAAGCATTAATGATGCCCGTTTATGTACATAACACTTCAAGGCTTCAATCAACTTTAAAGGAAACCTTGTCTTCGCTGTGCAAGAAAGTCCTGCGACAATCTGATTTTTATTTTAAGTCAATGTCATGGTTTGATAAGACTGAGCAGGTGTGGAAGTGTCAGAGGTTGATTTTGAATTTCGCTGATTGGAGACACTAACTCGAGACAAAGGGGACTTGTCAACCTCCCCTGAGCAAGAGGCCCAAACGACGCAAGAGACCACCCTCGCTGAGATGTCACTGGAGTATAATTTGCAGACAAAAAAATTCAGACAGCGTCCCCATACACCTCGAACCAGAACCTCCTGGAGTAAAACATCTGTCTCTCTCCAAGGGCCTTCAGTGGCGGGAAGGAGAAAAGAAGGAAGCAGGCACTGGCCTAGCGCCTCCCAAGCACCGGAAGGGCTTCTGAGCACCGAGGCGGCCGGGCCCTGCCACAGACGTTCACTTATCGGGATGACACAACCACGCTTGCACCAGTAGGCAAAGCAAGAGCCTCACTCCCGCCCCAGAGATGTCCAAGTCACTCTGTGGGAGCCGCGAATGTGCGTTAGGTTACGTGGCCAGGGAGGCAAAGGTTGCAGGTGGAAGTAAGGCTGCTAGTGAGTGGACCTTGAGGTGGGGACATGACCCTGGATCATCCAGGTGGGCCCACCGTCTCATAGTGGTCTTTGTAAGTAGAGGAGGGAGATGGGGGCTGGTGACAGAGCGTGAGAAAAGATTCCATCACTCACTGCTGTCCTTGAAGATGCAAGAAAATGGATTCTCCCTGAGAGCCTCAGAAAAGGCCGTCCTGCCGGCACCACGAGACTGTGCTGGGTTCCCGCCCTCCAGAGCTGTAAGGCGGGGAGGGTGTGTGCCGCAAGCCCCTCTGCGTGCGGTCTCGCTCTGGCAGCCACAGCAAAGACGAGCGCCTGCCTCGGAGCAGGAGCCTGTAATGGCCCGGAGGGACACAATGCATCTGCAAGTTGCCCCTCAGGACTCCCGGGACCTGGCGCCCTCTGCAAGGTCCCGTCCCACTAAATCTTGAGTTGCCCTCGGCTCTGCCACCCTGGCTACGCTCAGATTCCTGGTAAGGCCCAGGCAGAGCTCTCGGGCCGTGCACTTTGGGCACCCATGTCACTGGAACCTCCCAACCGCTTCTGAGGACCCTATCCAGCCCCCCCTGCAGCCCGGTTCCCAGACCCACTCCACCAGCACTCCCCACACCCGCACCCACGCTCCCTCCCCACAGCAGCTCAGCAGGACTGTCCCCACACCCTCCCCAGGCAGAATCGCCCCCCTCCAGAGAGGAGGAGGCTGGGAGAGCGCCCGCGCGCCCGCTGGAGGCTGCGGTGTCTTCCACAATCTAGTCCCGGGAGTGACACATCATCTCCCAGCAAGAGGTGGTCAGTGTCCTCGCCCCCGTATCCCAGCACCGGGGTGATGCCATGTCAGCTTTTGCTTGTGTGATTGCACAAGAGCCCCGCTCCACTTGCTTCTGCAGGGTCCTGTTCCAAAGGCAGCCCCTGCAGCGGTGAGCGAGCAGGGGCCCCGGAGGAGCTGGGCGGTCTTCTGCCAGCCCAATGCTGCCGCAGGTTCTCCGGGTCCCTTGCCAGGCGCCAAGTCGTGAGACGGAGGGACCCAGTCCGCGGCCAGCAGAGCCCGGGCGGCGCCTGCCACCTTTCCCAAGGACAGCACTGGTTTCTGGCAAAGATGGAAAACTTCCCCCCAGTCTGTCTGTAACGTTATGCTTTTCTGTCCCTCCAGGGGGGTTTGAGAGCCATCCTCTTGCAAAGTCTGCCTGCAAAGGCGGCCTTCATGCCTGCCAGGAGCGCACACACACTCGATGGTGTATCATTTTCTCAACAAGCCACAAAACTACTTGAGACCGTGCTGATGTGCGAGGCCACGGCTCAACGAGCTAATCCCTCTTTCTTGCTAACTTTCTACCAATTATGACGCTGGCGATGCATTTGGAGAAAGCTGCAGATTTATGAATTTGCTTCTGGAAGGATATTAAACAAATCCACTTTCAATCTGAAAATAAAACCGTACCAGGGCAACAAAGCCCTGGGGCCTCCGGCCATGTCGGAGACACACAGACACGGTGGGTCTCTACCACAAACCAAACAAGGCGGCGGGGCAGTTATTGAAAACCAGCGCTCGCCAAATGGAAACATATTAAGTGAGGCTTTACTGTAAATTCCAGCGGAGTCACTTGCTAAACTAAATAGTGTCTGCGATTCGCTCACTTAAGGAATAAAATATGGACCATGGGGCTCAGTGGATCTTCATTTCCTTAGGACTTTTCTACAGATGGAAAAGCCGAAAACGTTCATGATTTTTCTCCCCCTGGCTCAGCATAAAAAAATGAGAAAGGGAGGGAAAAAGAACAGAAGACATTTTCAATTCGAAACCGACGCAGGTTACGGACGGCAGCACAGAGCCCGTTGCGGAAACAGGTCCTGCACACTCCTGTGGGCCCCTAACGCACCTGCCCAGAGTTCGCCCGGGCAGAGGTCACTGCCCAGGGCCGGTGATCTGGGCCCTCACGTCTGTGATGCCGAAGTGCTCGGCGAGAGCCTACGCGCTGCAAGGACAGTCGCGGCGGCCGCCTGGTCCCCAGTAGTTGCCAGGGCTGAGAAAAAACCCTTCATTTTGGTCTTCGATTATCCACATGTCTGAAAGCTGTGTGAATCAAGGCAACGAGAAAGGGTGAGGAAGCCACCACGTGAAATACGTGGTAACGTTGTCTGCGTTTAAAAAAAATCTTTACAAAATATACCTGTTCATCTGGAAACATCAGGGCAAATGTTTCTCTACACTTGAAACTAATACAAAGTAATATTGAATGTAAACTGTTATAGGAAAAAATTTTTTTAAAAAACAGGTGTTCGTTACCAGGGCATTTTACTCAAAGAACAAAAGTCTCTTCTTTTTTTTTTAAATAAAACTTTTTATGTGAAATAAAACGTTTAAACCATAAAAATTTTCAAACAAAAAAAAGTATCTACTCTTAAAGTTTGACATTGACATAAAGTATCCAACTTTATAACCACTTTTCTGCAATTCTATATGGAGATGTCATGGAAAAGCCACTGCTGTGAGGAATGAGAAGCGACGTGACAGCAGAACTCTTTCCTCTGTGTGTGGTCACCCTTCGCACACTGCCGGGCACCCCCCAAGCCCCCGGTGCTCCCGGCGGTGAGAGCACCCCACCACACAGCCAGGCGGGGGACTGAGGGCCGGGCGCCAGGCCACTCCCAGGCTGGTTTCCTGGAAGCAAGGCGAGGACTGGCTCTGAGCGAACGTCCACATGCGTCCTTCGCTGAGTCCCAGCCTCAAGGCCGGCCCCTGACAAAGGGTCTCTCCCTCGACTTGACCGGGCCGCCCCGAGCTCCCTTCTCTGCTAGACCCGGAGCTCGGGCTGCCCCGTCCATCTCTGCGCTGGCTAGTTTTAGCAAGAATCCTACTACGTCAGCTTAGCCAGAGCTGCCTGCCCTCGACACCTGATCACCCCGCCCACCCCCTCTCCCCCAGGGTTTCTCCTGCGCCGCCAGCCCCAGGTGATGTCTGCTCACCTGGTCCCCATTTAGCTGAAAGCCTCGCGCTAGGCCAGGGCAGTGGGAAGCCGCCCTTGCCTTTGGTGTGGGCTCGCTCCGCCCGCTGACCCCGGCCCTGCCCCTTGGCTGAAGAGCCCCACTTGCCACACCCTGTCTTCAGCATGGAGCCCGCTCCCTCTCGGCCACTGAAAAACGTCACCGCAGTGGTCCCTGACCCTACCGTGGTGGCCCTGAACAACGTCTGCCTACGTCTAAAGGGGAAATCGGGACAACGAAGGTGCACACGACGCGGAGAATAAAAACTGAGGAACAAGAGCTTCGGAGCAGGCGAGCTGGGCTTGAATCTGATCCTTGCTGAGTGTTACTGCTAAATCAGTGCCAACCTCCGCTCCCTCACTTGCAAAAGAGGATCACAGGACTGGTCCCCCACGGCTACAAAGAGGATTGAAAAGAAGAATGTAAGTCAAGTGTGCAGGTCGGAATAAAGGCCTGATAAATACTAAATGTCTTCTTATGATTTCCAGTATCCTTGATAATAATTTCTATGAAACACACCTAGAACTCGAAGAAATTATTTGGGGCCTCTGAGCTGATTCAAAGCACCATGAATGCTTTTTCACTGTGAAACTGCCATGCGCACAGACTTGCGCCCCTTGGTAGGAGGCAGCACGTGGGGAAATTGATTAAACAGGAAGCGGGAACAGCCGCTTTACCCATCTGCCAAATATTTCTTGGGAACCCGGCCGTTCAGGCGAGGACTGTGTGTCCTGGGGGCACGGTAGCTCCGCTGGGGACATCGTGCCGGGTTTCTGTTCGGGCACTGATCTTTGCCCCCTGGTCTTATAAGCAGCAGGTCTAAACACCTGCTCCGATCACCTGTTTGTTGTATGGAAGGACACTTCGCAGTTGGTAAACAAAACTCCTTAGCACTGTTAATTCCCTAGCATCAGTGATCACCTTTCAACAGGAAGGAATGCATCCTTTTGAAGGGAAAGGAGGTAAGTCTCTCTTCTCCCCTCCCATCCCTTTTCCTCACCTTCCCCCACCTGCCCCTCCCCTGCCAGCCTCACAGCCTGCGTGGCGCCGTACCAGCGGCCAGTCCACCTGTGATCAGGTACCAAGTAATCGCATCAGCTACCATATGATCAGGTACTGTGTGATCTCATCAGTTACCATATGATCAGGTATCGTGTGATCTCATCAGTTACCATATGATCAGGTATCGTGTGATCTCATCAGTTACCATATGACCAGGTATCGTGTGATCTCATCAGTTACCATATGATCAGGTCAACACTTTGGATTAGGGGAGAATATGGACCTTTACAGTTAAATCTACCCTTTAAAACTTTATGAACTTTGTTTCCTGAAACTCGGTCATTCTGGGATCCTCCAGGAGAGATTTTAGAGGGGAACTAAGAACCAAACCTTCCGGCCCGTTAAATTCTGACCCTGTTTCCTTTATTACTTTCCTCTCAAATCTTAATAACACTGGAACTCATCTGAGGGTCTGAGGGCTCACCAGCGGGCTGCCGCTGAGAGGAAAGCAGAGAGCTCGTTAGCACCAGTAAACGCAGCAGCGGGTGGCGGCCAGCCCTGGACTTCGTGCTGATTTAAATATGGCGATGTCGCTTTGCTTAGGGAGGGCCAATACAGCCTGGCTTGGCCAGTTTCTTCTCTCGTATGGGGATACAAGGGACCGTGTACCAAGTCCCTCAGTCCCGGCCCTGACCAAAAAGGGTCTACTTCTCGCTTTGACAGCTTTCCTTTCTCTAACCTGAGCAACAACGATTCCACCAGGTCGCACTCGATAGCTGCCCCAGCGACGTCATCACGTAGCCTCTACAGCTAAGGACACGACCACACGCGAGTGCTCCAGCTGGGGGCGCCACCCGCCTGGTCCAAGGCCACCCGACCTGCTGGCATCTCGGCGGGGGAGGCGTCCATGCGGCACACCATGCTAAGCCAGGGCTCCGCAGGGAGAGCCGACATCTGTGCAACGATGGGCTCGCAAGCTCTGAGGAGACTGACATGATGACGCGTTTTAAAAACCACTGGCAAGTCGGACGGACGCGAGGCAGCTGGGAGAGGCACAGGAAACCAAGCGGTCGGACCGCAGACAGGCCGGCCGCAGGTCCTCAGTTTCGAAGGTGTGAACGCCGGCTTTCTGGAGGGGCTTCAGGGCCGAAGAGAGACATGAAAGGCTACTCGCTAGACCCAACTTACAATGAGCGAAAAAGGTAAAGCGGCGTGACAAGTGCACCTTGTGAAGTGAGCATTCATTTAGCTCTTCTCAGTTACAGTGTGCGAGGCTTCTGTGTGTCCTGATTTTTAACGATCTTACTACACTGTTTGACTCCCAGCCAGTAACATTCATGACTGTCCAGAAGCAGCAGATAAAATGCTTCCGCACAACTTAAAACGGAGAATGTTTTAAAATCAAAAGGCCACTAGCACTTCTACTGCTCCGAGGAACTGCAGCTTAACAGGCCTTACGCAAAGGGCAATCGATCACGTTCTGAAGGAGCGGCCCCGGATGCCCCAGACAGGAATCCCTTCGTCAAGGCTGCGCTGCAGCATCGGCCCTGCCACCGGGGTGCGGGGATGAGACACCTGCATGTGAACGTGATCGGTAGGACGCACCGAGGCCATTGGCATTCTAAGCTCCGTGCGCCCTGACCAGCTGCTTGCTGGCCCTGGGGACACTCGTCTTGCGTCACGAGGACCTAGGAAGGTGAGGCCAGCCGTTGGAAACGGTCCACGTGAGTTCTAAGGTGCCTGCGTGCACGCCACCACGGAGGAGTCAGAAAATCAATGGCCTCGCGGGGACCGGGGAGCGACGGCGATGGCGCGGGAGGACGTCGGTTCCCAAAACGTCTGCTGCGGCCCCGGTTCCCTGGGACCGA